>JAMKCH010015370.1:0-71624 GCA_023653785.1 Ophioderma brevispina | reverse complement strand
GTTAACGTTTGTGGGTGTTTTGAATTTATTCGTTCATTTGTCTGACAAGAAAAGTTTGTTCGTGAAAAAGAAAATGGCATTTTGGGTAAATTAATTATGGCCTTAAGCTTGATCGGGCATCATCACATCGAACTTTTTCTATTGTATTGATTGGGTGAAGTAGACAACCTCTCAGAACGAATGGAATCTCCGACACGCCCCAAAAACGTTTTAATGACTGACAGGAATAAAAACTCCTACTATAAAATCAATGTGATTTAGGATAAGGCCTTAACTCATTTTCTGAATTTCTTTATCTCACAATCGTAGGGTCGTTTGTTAGAGCAGGGGCGTTTATTAGGAACAACACGGTATGCAAATTATTTATACATATTTTTAAAAAAGTCAATTTTGCTACAGCTTTTCAAATCAGCAAACCCCATTGCATTCGGAGGAGTCCCATCGGTGTTTTTTAACTTGTAATCATGGTAATACGGACCGACTTTGAAAATGCCGTTCTCCATTTCAGGAAAATCAATTTTCAGCTTTCTCCTGAAAATAAATAAAGATGCCGTAAATCCTAAATCAATGCCTTCACCTACACAATTACGTCATTAACCAATCACAATCAACCATCCCTGAATCCTAACACCAACGGGCGATAACGTCAGAACTATGGCGACACCACATGTATTGCCCCATCTTATTCAATAGGCAAGCATTCGGAACCACATGTCTTTGCACCCATCTATTCAATAGGCAACATTCGGAACATAGACTTCCAAATGAGTTATTGCCAGTATTCAGTCAAGTGCATTAGTCCAGTTTTTATGATTTGACACAAACCAATTGCAAACATAAATTTCTTCCTCCCAGCGACCACACTCTTTACGTGGCTTCTTGTGATAGAGTACCCGTGACAGTCCATCAGCATTTTGGTGTTTCTCTTCGGTCCTTTACCCTAGGTCTATGTTAAATCTGGACAGTAACTTCCATCCACCTTGCTAGCTACCTTCGGGGGTTATGAAGTTGGGTGAATCACTGCACGAGCCATGGTCTTGCTCGTCCCGGACCCTACGTCCTCCCAAGTGGCTAGCCTGTATTCTTAAGGAAGACCCAATCGCGAGTAAGCTCTGTCTTGTCACAATCATTTATCTCAGGCTGAGACAAAGATTGGCTGCCATAAGGCCAATAACTCCTCTCTTCTCCATCCTGCTCTTGCCGACAATACTCCACCTATTGCAAATTCGCTGCATTGTCCCTCTATCGCGGGGGTAGGCGAGCACTGGCGCGGTGATCAAGGCATCTTTCCACTTGTTAAAGCACCCTTGCACTGGTTTATCCACTCGAATGCACCTTCTTTCGAGTCAGATGATGCAGGGGAGCTGCTATCTCCGCAAATCCCCTTATGAAGCGTCTGTAGTTTAATACGATGCCCAACCCCAAGAAGCTGCGCACCTGTGTCGGAGTGGTGGGAGTAGGCAATCCCTTACCGCTCTATCTTGGACGGGTCGGTATGTCATCCGACACTACTGCCCAATGTGTGGGGGTATTGTCATTGATGAAACGGTTCCCGTAGGATTTTGGTGCTAAAGCTGTTTTTCATTGGCTGTTTTCATTAAGTAGGGACCAGACAGTCAAGAAAGGATGGGGTGCAAATTTTCGACTGCTGCCCCCTTCCTCAATGGGGGAAATGTTACTACAGGGAAAAATTTAAAATCGAGTCAAATTGTGTTTTAATGTACATTACATGTTCTTCTCCTTATAAGGATTAAAAAAAGTATATATTTGCCTAGGTTCCGACTTTAGTTAAAGCGCTATAGCCCCATAATGGTTCAAGGGTCATCCTGGGGTAAAATTTACCCGATGCTCAGATTTGTTGAAAAACTGGCGATAAGTTGTTTATATTGTCTCACAGGATCCAAAAATGTTTATTTTGCCAGTGGGTGAACATTTGGTTGGATAATTACTTAGCAAAATGTCGCAAGGGTCTACATGGTCGATGGGGGGGTCACCAGAACTTTCCATGGATGGCGCAGGGTGATATCAAAAAATCAATTTAACATGCATTTCTGTTTCAGTTATGACACAAGGATCATTTGACTGTGAACAACCACTTCAAAACAAAACATCGGAGCATTTACCTCAGGGTGACCTTGAACCCCGTATGGGGGCTATACCGCTTTAACTAAAGGTCGAACCTAGACAATAGAGACTTTTTCTAGTCCTTATGAGGAGACGAAACGCGTTAGTGCAAATTAAAAACACAATGTGACTCGATTTTAAATTTTTCCCTGTACTAACATTTCCCCCCTTGCAGGAGGGGCATCAGTCCGAAAATTTGCACCCCATCATTTTGTGGCAGTTTAGGTTCCTATTGCAACAACAAACAGAACAAAAATCAATTTTAGCATGAAAATCCTACGGGAATACACACCACCCACACTACAAGGTAGCTAACCTGCTTTTGAAACAGGCTACATTTGAAGGGCTTCAACTTCAACCCTGCACTCATGAATCTGGTTAAAAAAGAGCGTCCGGCGGTCAACAGACTCGCCTATATAACTACTGATACAATCTACGTCTCCCAATAGACCAGTAGGGTCTCCCATCTTAGTCCAGCCAAAAACCCTTTTCATCAATCGTTAAAATTGTGGAGGCCAAAAAGATGAGATAGGCACAGTCCACGCATACAACCACTCGGAGTTAGAGGCCCACTTTTCCAGCGCATCATCATCCATAGCCAGTTGCAAAATCCCCGACCGCTAGGCCTTAGATCAAGGTTTGTAGAAAAGTACTTAGCGCCACCCAACGCATCAAGCGAGTCATCAATGCGAGGCAAAGGGTAGCATTCGTCACCTTAGAGCCAGAACTTGCTATGTCCATTTTGGCATTTTTCGACCTTCCATTGGATCAAAGAGGGTGAGGCCAATATATCAACTTTTAAAAGTATAAGTAGCATAAACCTGGAAGATTACTAGTTATTCCAGATGTTCAAGTAACTTCTTCTACATTGATTTTCTTATTTTTTAGCAATAATCAGACTTTAACATGTTTAAACTCGTCTATCTCAAAATTCCATTTTTGAATAGACAGTTCTGCTCTAAGGGACGATTATTCAGTTTCCGAGAGTCCCCCCAGGCATAAAGGAGGCGCATGGAGCCAGCCTTCTTTTTTTACCAGCACAAGCTGAACTTGACCACGGCTATCATAGGGTTTGAATAAGGTCTTTTCTATTACAGCTCTTCCACTCGCCTTTCTGTTTGTTCTCTTTGATGGTGTGATGACCGTCACAGGGGTTGCCGTATAGGGCGAGCGTCTCCCATTTCTATGCTGTATTTCACCAAACATCGCTCTAACAATCTTGCAGATATTCCGACACCTCCCTATCCTCCCTTGGGTGACCTCGTTGTACTTTGGGTTCATGGATGTCGTCATTTGTCACCAACGTCATCCTTGCCACCGTTGTTCCCTGTGTCACATCCTTAGGTCGAGACCCTAGATTGGCAATCTTGATGGGAACCATCCCATTGTTAACCACCACAACGGTCCTCGCAACTAGACACTCACTCTCTGGTAGAGGTCCAACCCGGGGTCCCACCTCCACCTCTAACGGCTCACTAGCCCTACATATTCGCCGCGGCCACTCCTGCTGCCACTCTGAATTCAAAATTTTGTGATTGGCTGGTACTCTTACACCTTCATTTATCACTTGGTTGATACGATTTGCCCTTCGGATCTGCAGTGGATGACATTTCCACCGACGCTTAACTGAAGACTTTTGAAATGTAATGTCGCATTGGATCTCAGCAAGAAATCCATCCCTAACATGCCATTCTCAACATTGGCCACCAATATTTTTGAGGTTTCCCCCACTGTTACTGCCATCTGCTTTTCCAACGCCACTTCCATCTGCCTGAAGAAGTCGCACGCTGGCAGGTTCCAATTCTGGTCGCTGTTTCTTGTTACGGTTCGATGATCTAGTTCAAAAGTTAATAGAGTTGGCGAACTTCATGTGTCATAGGGACGACATCATCTTCCCTGTAAATTGCTGAACAAGGAAATCTTTAATTGAATCTACCCCTCCCCTTCTGTTTACGCTTCTATTTATTCATCATGACGTTCTCTTCTCCCTCTCCGGACTCATGCACCGTCAGTTGTCCGCCCTACCATGGGCGCCTCCTGGTCGGCCTGTTTCTCGTTTCCGCGCTTCTTTTTGTGGATTTTCATCCACATTTTCCTCCTCTTCATTTCCCGGGTGGGCTGGTTTCTTTCAACAATCCCATAAAGATGGCCCACTCCCCGCATCCCTAACACCACCGTGGGGCAGTTCGGAGAACAATGTCCGGGCTGCTGACAATTATGACTCTCTCTGCTACTACGTGCAAATGGTAGTCCAGCTGGTAGGTTTTCTAGGCCCCTTCGTTGGCTCACTCTTTTGTCTCTGTTGCTCACGTGGAGGCGATGGTGTCCGCCTCGACAGCACACGTATTCTACGGTCTCATGTACCGCGCCTACATCCGCTATGCTTGCTCCTATATCATTGGCCTTCAATTTCAACACGTTTTGCCTGTTCCATCTTCTCTGGGCTCCCATTATTCCCTCGCAATGCAGATTTTTTGTTTCGTCCTCTATTCTTCTCAGAGCGATCGAATGACTCAACTGCCTCTGCTCCCCGTTGCTATCGTGATTGCGGAAAGTTCTTTCCGGAGATCTTGGGTCCCGCAATTGCCTGTTTTGAAATATTCCTGAGTAATCCTGTCACTCTTCCTTCCTTATCTGTCCTATGGTGGGCCATGCTGTCACTTCCTGTTACCCTGACCCAAACTATAGAGACGTTCTACTGGCTTCTGTTCCCGTGGGTAAGTTTTTCCATTAATACGTTTTCAGGGCACTCACTGGGTCCGAACTCTTTCGACATTATATCCACCAGCTCCTCATAACATTTAATTTCTCGTGTCACTGCTTTGTGCTGAGACTTACAAAAGCATCCCCCGACAGCATTAAGATATCTTAAACGTTGCTTCTCAGTCCATCCCACTTGTTATATTTTTTTACATGCCTCGAATGCAGGATGAATCTTCCTGTTGTTTTCCATCGCACTTTCATCTTCTTTTTGGCCTAGACATGTTCGCTTCGAACTCTGACCCTCCTCTTCAATGGTGGAGTCAGTCCATCAGGCTATTCTATCTTCTCCTGATTCCTCCCCTCCTCTGCACTTCTTTGTCGTTATGAGCCTTGTGATGGAATGAACCATGCAAGTTGGTAATCCCCGGCTTAGGTTTCCTCCTGGGCGGCTTAGCAAAGGTTTGTACTTCTTGACCTAAATGAAACCTCTCCGATAGAAGCGCCATCTTCTACTTTCCTCTCCCTTCTTCGTAAATCGGCCTCTCAGCTCTATGCCTCTTGCTCAGCGTCTAGAGCTCGCTTTCTTCCCTTCCACTATATTTCTTTCCTCGCACCCCTTGCTTTCCCTCTCCTCTAATCGGGCCCTTCGGGCCCTTCTCTCTCTCTCGCAGATCCACTTTCTCCCATGACGCTTTGGACACTGTAATTCTCACCATTTTTCCGTGCACTTCTTGCTCTCTCATTGTCCCCTCTGATGCTTCGGTAACTTCAAACCCCTAAATCGGCCTCCCGCTCCTTGTTCCTTTTTCCATCTCCTTTAAAAGTGTTCATGCCGCTCCTTTCATCTCCTTTCTTTCCATGTCCTGGTTCTCCTACCGCTTCATCTCCTTCGGAGGAATCTCTGATGCTGATCAATTTCCCTTGTTGATACATATCCAGAGTCTTCAACAGATCTTATTTCGTCATCCTAATCATTGGCGCACCTTCTCAGCCATTAGCAACCCTCTACCGCAGAGCTTTCATGTACGTCCGCGTTATCCTGCTTCTGACACCAAATTTGTAGCGGGACGGGGCCTCGGCGGATAGATCTAACTACATTATATTATTGTGGTAGGGTTTGAGGTCGGAACTCATAGCACTCTATCGTCTTAAAGCCTGCGCCTGTAGGAGACTAGTATTGAGTTCAAGGTTCAGTCCTTTCTATGTTACTACTCAAAATTACATTGCATTCACATCTCCATTAGAGTGAATACATTAATCTGAAACTACAAGATATTCAAGATTCCTTGCCCCCCCATCATTCAATGTCAGGAGTTCCCATACAACTGAAGATTAACTGAAAAGTCGTCACATCTAGAAAATCCCAGCATCTGATGGGTTACCTGAGTTGGAATAATCAAAATACCTTTGTTAACTCTGATGTGACACTAGGCCCAGTATATGCCAAATCGACTAATTCTTTAATCCTCAAAAAAAATTGCACAGAGCTCCCGCCGCTACCCATGTGGAAGCATGTGTTATAGCAATGGATAATGTGTGTTCACATTATCATGTATCACTTCGAAGATCTAAATGCCTATCTACATAAAAGGCTCTTCTTCCTTCTTGCGTATGAGCCGCAGCTAAATATGTTGTAGCCGGCGGAGCCAGCTCACTGTTGATTGGTTGGAGTTTGAGAAGTCTATTTCCACCGGTGGACGAAAGGTAGGCCACTCATTGAGAATGTGATTCGCAGTCTATGATGGAGAACCACATTGGCATGCTGGCAATGGCCGCAGCCCCCTTCGGTGCATATCGCTATTGAAGCGACCGACTCCTGTGCGAATCCGGTTTAAGGTGACCCATTCCTTGCGTGGAAAATGCTACCAGGTGGTAGTTCTGTAAGGTGTAATAGTTGAGTTGGTCTGGTCTTGAAGTATCGAGCTAAATATTAATCACATTCCTCATCCAGGATGGGATATAACTGCGACGACAGCCACGTGGGACATTGCTACATTATTAAGAGTTTTCACACTTCTGTGTAATAGATTGTCCGGTTGGAGAGGTTGGTGTCGGGAAGGGTTGGGCATTTTTGAATCCACCCAGGTTCTTAAAAAAAAACTGTTCCCAGTTCGCCTTGCGGAATTTTCACCTTTTCACTGCTTTGTTGGTAACAAGCTTAGCAAGGCTCCCCTGATCGTCAGTAGGTATGTGGTTTGGCTCGGAAGCTGTCGAAACAATACGGAGGGGTTGATAATCTGGAACCTCCCATTAAAGCCTAAGGGACATTATGTGAAGAAAACACTTGACCCAGCCTATAACTTGTAAAGTCCGTGCACTTTACCACCACCAGTACACAACGATCTATTTCGTGGACACCACACAATCATTGTCCTGGAAATATAACAATGCTATATCTGTGCATTTACTACAATCAATGACCCGGGTTTATAAAAATGCTTTCCTATCCTAGACACGACCACACCACCAGTGGCTCGGTGTATGGCGCCGTATCTCTGCACACGACCACAATCATGCCCTGGTGTTTGACGCTGCTATCCTCTAGGCAACGGCACCACAATGCCTCGGTGTATCTCTGGCACGACCACAATCAATGCCCTGATGTGTAATAATTCTAGTACCTATAACTCACGATGAAATGGGTCTGGTTCATGGCTTACCATAAGGGGGAAAATTTAGTATTTATTTATAACATGAGAGTGATGTGAAATGACAACATTCATTCCGTTACCCAAACATACCATCTGATCCGGCCCCCCCCAAATTCCATACTACAAATCGACGGACTGGATCGAAACCGCTCTCTAGAGGCTTAACTTATATGTGACTATTTACTTCCTAATTACAAACTATTTCTTAGCAGAATTAATCATAATCCTAGTTAGTGGTGTAAGTGTGTGCATACAAGGGTATAGATGGCTAAGTGTGGCTACACTGTAGGTTTGGGGATGAGTGAAATTGCTGTAAGAGTGTGTGAACAGTGTTGGGTGCATGAGGGTGTGCATCCATGGTGCTGGAAGATACGGCCCGAGGCCATGGCAGGTCATCAATGAGATCATATGAAGAAAAAAACCATAGGAAGGGAGGTTGGCAGCGCAAGCCCGAAGAAATAGTAAAACACGTGGTTTACACACCCTTCAAGGGCTTCTTAGGTGGCAGCACCAAGTGTGGTTGACTCCTGAAGAGGAGATACCATCAGTATTCACTGACCGTCACAATTGATGATGGCCCATTTACAATGTAAGAATACTCCAAGGCAAAATCGTCTTTGAAGCAGGGCAAAAGCAGGGGCCGACAATACAGAGGTATCAAGAACTGTGAATTAGACGACATTGTACTCGAAATATCCAACAGGGCTTTTCATGGAAAACAACCCCTGACAGTGGGTCGCTCTCTACTAGCATCCCAGTTCCCAAAAAAGGAAACCTATCCCACACTGACAACTACAGAGGTATCAGTCTGACGTGTATTATTACGAAGCTCTTCAACCGCATGATTCTCAACCGAATCAGGAATGTCATAGGATCCCAAACGAAGAATAACCAGAATGGCTTCAGGCCAAATCGAACTACTATAGCTCAAATCCTAGCCCTAGACGTATCCTTGAAGAAGTGAAGAGGAACAACTTGCCTGCGGTTCTGACGTTTATTGACTTCAAAAAAGCGTTTGACTCCATCCACCGAAGCAAGATGATGAACATCCCAAGCCGATGGCATCCCACAAAATCTTCTTAATGCCATAGGAACTATATATTCCAACACAAGAGCTAAAGGTTGTTACGCTGGACGGAGAGTCACAGGAATTCGATATCATGGCCAGAGTTCTGCAAGGAGACACACTTGCACCATTTCTCTTTATATATCGTACTTGATTATACCCTAAGGCGTGCCACAAGCAGCATGGAAACCGAACTTGATTTAACCATAAACCAAGAAAGTCCAGAAGAGTTCCGGCTGTCACACGTACTGATTTGGACTTTGCGGATGACATTTGTCTCTTATGTAACCAGATTCAGCATGCTCAGCAATTACTCTGGAGGGTATAAAAACAGAATGCAATAAGATGGGGCTTTGCCTGAATGCCAAAAAGACAGAGGTAATGACTCGCAATATACCTGAACACGAGGCACTGAGAACCGCTGCAGGGGCAGTTCTGAAGGAGGTCGATGACTTCAAATACCTTGAATCATGGGTAGAATCCACAGAAGCCGATATCAAAATCAGGAAGGCACTTGCGTGGAAAGCCCTAACACAAGATGAAAAACCACATCTGAAAATCCATATGTCCCGAGAAGTAAAATTGAGCTTCTTCACAGCAATTGTAGAATCAGTATTACTGTATGGGTGCGAAGCATGGTCATTAACTCCAGTTCTGGAGAGGTCTTTCAATGGCTGTTACACCAATGCTGTGGGAGGACAGTGCTTACAAATTCAAATGGAGGACAACGGCTTCTAAATCTGGGTTAGGGTGAACTACCTAAGATTGGAGACAATGTAGCAACAAGAAGGATGTAATGCTCGCAAGAGGCCACTGTTAACCGTCCACCTGAGCTTTAACCAGTAGACCTCTCGTTCTCTGGGAACCAACTATGGACTCGACAAGGGGTCTGACACGAAAAACTTACGTAGACATCCTTAGTGTCTACCAGGAGTGGTAGACACAATGAAGCTTGCAACATGCATGCAGGATAGTATAGACTGGATGATCCGTGCTAGATCCCGGCTGAGGGCGACTTAGTAGTAGTAGCTTAGTATGAATGCTGGGTGTGTAATAGTTACCGTGTGACTAGAGGCTATCTGATGGTGTGAGGGCGTGCCTGCGTGGTGTGTGGAAGCTTGAGGGTGTGGCACGTGTGGGGGAGTGTGCATAAGGGGCTGTACATGCATGAGTGTGTAAGTGGTTAGCATGTGTGGGTGCATGAATGGACAGCTATTGTCTTCTAACAGTCTATAGACCGTATTCAATAGCCAGCCATGTTGGTGGACAAGATAGACACATTCCAGAACTAAACAATTACTTCAGCCCTGTCAATTCACTGTGCAATCGCTAAACATGGAATGTATTGACAGCGGTAAATGTATTGGTAGTCCTGGAATGTCTGCATCGTTGTCCACCAACAGTCCTGTGGCCGACGTCATATTGAATACTGTCTATTGGGGTCAATGTCTTTGAAGATACCTTGCAAACTTCGCGTGCAATGATCCATTCCTAGTCATACTTTATACAACACTCTTTGTCGTTCATTCTTGAATACGGCATTCCTTCTTTTCAAACTGACTGGCCCATTAATCTCTGGACAAAATCGAAAACGGCTGGCCCGTAGTTGGCATTCCAGCACCTTGGGTGAACTCAGTATTTGTGAGCCGTTTCAGCAACTAGACCGTCATATCATGAGAGACAGTTTTTATAGCCTGACTATTGCCTTTGTTAGTAATATCTGCATGGCAAGATGATATTGATCCTTTTCAATTTATCTCTGTCAACTCTCGTCCATGGCAATCTCTTAATTCATCAACTTTTTGCCCGTACTGTACTTCAAATTTAGCTGCTTTTAATATTTTCCTGCTTCTTTGATCAACTCCCTGCCGATCTTCGTATCAACTCTTGTTCAATCTCCCCAGCTTTTAATCTTCGGCTAAAGTGCACTTAAAACTTAGTTGGTTTCAGTGATTTTTTTTAATGGGCGTGCATCACTGACCTGGCATTCGTGTGCGTATTAGTCAGTTACCCAGTTTGAGTCACTTTTGTGTTACGTGGGTAATACGTTTGGCCATATTTGGTGTAGTTGTGTTTCGAGTGGGTGGACGGGTGGGTGGATGAGGTTTGTGCTCTATGGGTGCTGGTGATTTTGATTATGGTGCTTAGTGCTTTTGTGGTTTGGCCGTGGCTAACGATCACAGATGCGTTGATCATTCTCTTTCCTTCCCTTACAATGCCTCACCATTGTATGTTCTTGGTGCACTTTTAAGGTTGGACACTTTGAAAGTGATGTTTTAACTATAATAGTCGCATCCAACCACCCTCTTTGCCCGTCCCTCCTTCTATAGGTTTGGGCTGTTGACATTGTATAGCAATAGGGTGAATCACTTCAGGTGTAGTCAGTAGTATAATGATAAGCCGATCACAATAGATTTTGGCTCCGCGTCCAAGTAAAAATTAGGACTGACAAAAAGTAATGTCTGTCGTACATTTGGCAAACTTTTCATGAAAACCATGATGCATAGGCCTATAGTATATCGTATATTATGAGTTAAAAATTCACTTACATTCAGTAATCATCGTCTGATTCCGATTCACTGTACTGTCCTCCGTCTCTTGATTGGATTTGATTATGTCATATCAAGAAAAAAAAAAAAAAAAAAAAAAAAAAACAATATTCTCCTTGCTCCAGTAGAAGTCTTCTATCCCAATAACATGTTTTATTGCATTTTTCCAATCTATTTCGGTGACTTTTTGTAGAGCTTCCTCGAACAATTTTTGAACAGATTTTAGTTTAAAGTCCTTGTTATGTTTTAGGTGCCATGGTTATACTTGCAGAAGTGAAACTGGTGTTCACAGGCTTTAACTTTACTATGATTGCAATAATAAAATTCTTTGCGTTCTTCTTGCTTTCTTTCAATTGATATTCAATAGGATTCCTGTGGCCAAATGTCAATTAACTTTTGTTGTACGTATACTACGTGTAAATTAATTAAATCGCCTACAGATTCTTGTACATACTCTGTACATGTTACTTACATTTATTTGGTGTACATTTGGACATTCAAATGTACCTGCATAACGCAAAGAAAAATATTAATGGGACATGTGGGCTAAAAACCTTCTAAAATGACCTTTGAGTCAAATCAATCGTCAAACCTTACTTTTGACTTAACTATGAAGCAGCTTGGATGTTTTATGCACAGTCAAAAGGGTGGTATCAGATGCTGAACGCAGGGAGGCTCTTGCAGGATGGTGAACAGTGATGGTGGAAGAGATGTAATCTGGATTCATTCGATGGAGGGTACATTTATAAACAAAAAGAGGATCTGAAAATAATTCTCTTGTCAACTGGTCACCAATGCAATTCACGTGGCATGATCCTGTTTGTGGACTTGACATATCATCTTTGCAGCCCAATTCTGGATACGCTGCAGCCGTTGAACATCGATCTTATTTGCCACAGAGCAGCCCACAACCATAGTCGATCTTAGATAAGATGAGGGCGCGGATCACAAGATGACATGTGTCTCGATCAAAAACCTACGTATCCTGGAAATGTTGTGAAGATGATTGTCAAATTACAACATAGGTTTCTAACAATGAGCAAACATAACATATGTGAATCAAATATAACGCCCTAAGTTATGCGGATGTTCTCAGTGGGGACGATAAACCATCTCGCAACACGCGTGACACAGGACCCTGTATATGTTTAAGGTGGGAAGGAATAGCTACAAAGAACTCCTGTCTTGCTGTCATTGAGCTTAAGCTATTGGTCCTTCTTCATCCATATTTTTTAGAGCATCAATGGCAACAAGACAGCTTGTTCAAAGCAACTGCTATAGTAAATGGTACGCTTAGGGGTGCCAAATATGTGTAGCAATTGTATATCATTCTGCCATACTTTGAAAATCAATTCCAACGATCTGATTATTTGACCAACAGGTAATGACATAGTCAGAGTAAATCTCAAGTGGTCTCTAACTATGGACGCCTTGTGGTAACCAAAATCCAAAATTTGAGAATCTGAAAATACACCATTAAACATACACTAGCATGTCTATTGCAAAGGTATGACGCTAAACGCTGAAGTATCTTTACCCTCTGTACAAGCACCAAGATCTCTTTCAACTTGTTGATATAACTCTCATAAGTGGCAGTTCTCTTTATCTATGTGCCCTCCGATAGGCTGATTGAATCCTCTCCCAAACAGTGGTCTGTGACATAAATATATAAGTTTGTAATAGTGACAGCAAGGCTTGCTTTCAATAAGTTATGGAAAGCAAAAGATATGTTTGATACGCGGTGTAAAGAAAGTCTGAGGTGTCCCCCCATAAGAGAAGTGTCCTAGCTACCATCAACATGTAGCGTAGAATAAACTCTGACCTTGTAGAGCGAGACCATATGAGTACAGTGCTGAAACACGTGACGCGTATGCAGCCTCAATGGAGAACACCATATGACAGATGGGTGGTAAGGGCACTCAGTCACACGGACACTGTATATAATACCGCCGTCTGTAGTTTTTGAGATCATTTGGGTCTAGAGATGGCTTTTTGATAAGTGGGGTGATGATTGATTGTTTTGACTGGTTGGAATATGCCTGTGGAGAGCGAATCATTAATGATATGAGTTATTATCGGTACAAATCATTCTATAGCCCTTTACGAAACCATGTTGGCCCGGGATCCAGCGAGCACGACTTTGTGGGAGCTTTATTTATCATAATCACTGTTTGGTCGATCCCTGCCAGCTTTTACTCTTCCCTTTTTGGTTTTGTTTTTTGTTTATTGCAGTCGTTGGGAAGGGAATGTGTTGCCCATTCCCTATTGGTTTTATTTTTTTTTCAATTTTATAGTGCAATACTTGTATGTTTTATAGGAGTGTTTGACCTCCTCTTTCGGGATGTTTTTACATTGGCTTGTACATATAGTCGTCACTACTTTTTGATTGTTTTATATAGGTTTGATGTTTGTTTTCCTCTGGCCACTAATGAAATGAAAACGAATGCATTTACTTATAAGAAGAGGGACTTGTATTTACTTGAGCGAGATCTCAAAACATTTTAAAATGCTATCAATGCCCAAGAACGTCCTTTAGGTACCCAATGTCGACACTTCGTCCTTCGTTAAATGAGGCCGGGTATGCGTCAACTCTTAATGGCATACGGGCGGTATCACCAAATCCCCCCCTGCCGGATCTAGGAGCTATATGTAGTAGTTTCTCGTCGCAAACGAGCACAAGAGAAATCAACAAAGAATTTGGGGCCTCTGCAAATGATCTCCACATAGGCAGCTGGGAAATTTTCAGCCTCAGGTTAAACCTATATGTGTTTATATATGCGAGTCCTTCTTCTCTTAGATTTGGAAAGGCATCTTCAAGTCTAATTGATAAAGACAACAGAGTTCCCAATTAAAGACTGTAGAAGACATAGCTGTCACTTGATACGTAAATATTCTCAATTCATGTTATATACTTTCATTAGTTCCTTATATCGTCTTACGGACATGGCAAAAGTAATGTTCAAGATATTCGGCTCTGAATAGATGAGGTGACAGTTACGTCAACGCCGGGAACGAACAAAGCACTGCCCGGCAGTATGCGCGAGCACCTGCAGGGCTGTGCTTTTAAAAATTCGCGATCAATCAGGCGTGATACGGACTATGAACGCTGATAACTGATGGGCATTTCTTCGCCACCTCTAACATGTCAGTAGACCAGGTTCTAAACTGGTTGTAAACATTGATGTCAACTCATCTATAGGGCGCTTGCACGGCAGTGTCAATAGGTTATCTTGGCCGGACCTGCCTCCAGAACAACCCAAGCATGCAGAGAATACGAAGGAATCACCTGCAAAAATAAACTGAAATGTTCAGGTGACCAGGGGTGCATGTATGTATTCTTCGCATCCTTGTTTGATCTGGAGGGCAAAAAAAAAACCCATTAAACATTAGTTCTTTGCACGGGCCCTATAGCATCAGATATACTTGACTACCACTGCCTGGAAGTGGTGACGGTCGTT
Organism: Ophioderma brevispina; assembly: GCA_023653785.1. Classification (NCBI taxonomy): domain Eukaryota; kingdom Metazoa; phylum Echinodermata; class Ophiuroidea; order Amphilepidida; family Ophiodermatidae; genus Ophioderma; species Ophioderma brevispina. The sequence goes on along the minus strand of JAMKCH010015370.1, from coordinate 57,073 downwards.
AGGTTTGTTCTATCTGTAAAAATTATATATCATGTGGCTCCAAATTAAAACATTCAAATGTCTATTAAGTATTGTTCGAAACCTGTATTATTGATGACTGAGAGGTTGTGTTGACTCAGTATCTTCCAAACAAACGATCGTCCACATACAATGTGGGATAATTTTGAAAATTTTGGAAGGTTGACGCAAACGCCTAAAATCATGGTGGGAAAGGAATTTGGTGTTTGGAAGAAAATGAACCAAACACATGCAGGTGCTAGAATTCGCGAGAATCCAAGAATCGATTCTAGCAAAGATTCTCGTAATTGGATTTGCGGGAATCAATGCTGATTCTCGTAAACATTAGAATTTAACACAGTAGCGAATTAGATGATTCCCGCAAAAATTCATTTTTGAGAAATCAGGACTTATTCTGCACTCGCTACGATTCTACCCCTGACAATGTATAATGACCGATCAGCCCCAACTACAGACGGTCCAAAAAAAAATATACAATCAAACAAAAATTATAAAAAAATATAAGCGGGGCATTTCTGCGAGATTATTTGACTTTATTTGTTAGACAAGATCCTACGCTAAATTCTCGCTTTATTCATCCAATGTGATGGACCCTAACTGTAGTATGGAAATGAACACAAAGGATAATATACCACTTGGGCCAGTTTCACTTAAGGTTCAAGAAACTAAGGCGTTGTAGTATTATTGGGATTAACCGTTTTCAAACAAAGGACTACTGTGAGCTCAGAGTGAATGTATTTACATGATTGAACTAATCAATATATATTTTCCAACAGTAAAAGCACCAGAAATTATGTTCAGGTGGAAATGGGGACTCACTCTCAGGGGGACAATAATCATGAAAGTCATCTAAATTTTGGGAATTAGATTGCTGAAACTAATGGTACAGCCACAAGTCTCTGTTGGGGGACAAATTTGTGGACAATACTCTAATGTGGAGGGGCAATTTAACCCCCTTCCCCTATTTCAACGCCTCCAAGATACCAGGGGGAACATAATGAAGAAACTAGTGCTGATCAAAGAACAATAAAGGGACAGGATGGTTGGTTTTCAAAGGTTTCAGTTTACTTTCAACAAGAGTGTTTAATGGTTTACCTTCTGCTGACCCGGAGAAGGTTGAGACAAGACTAGACTTGTTTTGGATTGAATTTTCCAATGCTACACGTGTTTATTGGCAATGCGACATTAATAAAGTTATAACTTATGTTATATCCAAGCAGCACACTGTATACATATTTTAATTTGAATTTCAACAAGAATGTCTTGAGTGATTTGCAATGGCAACGGTGTTTATATCCAGGATGGCTTAAACTGGCCCAACAGGTTTTTCCAAGTGTCTAGAAATTGGCCATACCCCTGAACCAGACCCAAAATTACACCAACTAAAAAATCTCATGATAGCTGGAACATTCATAAAAAGAATCAGTTAAGGTCCAGTAGAGATGAACTTAAATTTTGGCCAACAAAAATTAATATTGATTTGATAGTTTTTTTTTGGGAAGTTTTTTGCTACAAGGGTAACTATGATCTATTAATTTCACGAGCCACTTTTTCTTCCAGAAACTGAGAATATCAAGATCTTCTTGAAGCATTTGGGCATTATGGTTGTTCGACTTCACGGTAAATAACGCCATCGTCAGCGAACAAGCGCATCCCATGAATATAATTGTCTGGAAGATCGTTGATGTATAGGCGACTACTTTCATCTGGCGTGAACTAAGGAGTGATGTCCTAGGTTTCGCGCAGCTATGTGCATGCGTATCGCACACGGCGATTTGTATGCCTCGCGATTACAACTGCGGGGATTACTGCGATTTGACCCACAGTTAGCCCGCGAATAGCTATGGACGTCACTCCTTAGTTCAGGCCAGACGATGATTTAGGCCAGGAAGGCTTGTGCGAATACTCACGGCGGGCCACGTAAATCATGGGTAGGGAGAATTTCAGTTCGTGATACCCGGGTGAAGAAAACATGAGGCGGGGGATTAGGCACAAATCAAATGCACCCAACTTTAAAATTGACCCTGTTCAACTGAAATTGACCCTTAAAATCGGAGCAACTTTAAATTTACCCCTGTACAACTGAAATTGACCATTTTTTTGTGCTGTTTAAGCCTAAACTCTGAAACTGAAGGTGTAGATATTACAAAACTATTACCTTTATGAATCCTTATTGGTTGAACACATAAATGTGCGTATACTTTTCAACATGATTGGATCAATTTGATCCCTATACAAACATTGGTTGGACCTCTCCTTAGGACAGCAGCACTTAAGAATCATGTTTCAGGTGTACTGCCAGGATGTTAACATATTTAATCACCAAATCTTTAGTAACTTGAGCTGTGTTAAAAGTCTGCAAGCGCACCAGACTAGTTTTCTCGACTTAGATTAAACGGAGATTATCCGATGATTGAGTATTAATGGAGCACACAGTTAATAATCGTCCCATTGAATCACACGTTAAAAAGACACTTTCCTACACGATTTGGAATAGTTTATGATAACCATCCGATTGCTAATTGATGAAAGTTTAATCAATTATGTTGGAATTTTAGCTAGGCTTTAAATGGTCTTTGGTGTCTTAGCTGTATGTCTTATTGAAGGGCGACGAGCTTTTTTGATAAGCAATGTCTTTCAATTCTCCTTACACATCGCAAGCCGACTTTTTTTGGCGCGGAAATGTAGAGTTATCGCTTTAAGGAGAATATCGATCGGAATGCGGTGAACACTTGTTACTGCACACACTCTTGCTGATACTTGATCACAATTCTCCCTATACCTGATAATTTAACTGACGCACCGTGAGTGCCCGTGACGCGCCGTGAGTATTCGGCACAAGCCGGCCAGGAACAAACAGCGGCCTCAAGACCGTGCCCTGGGGATGCCAGAAATAACGTTAGACCAGGTCGATTTATCGCCACTAACGACAACCCGCTGAGTACGACTTCTTGTGGAAGCTGCTGACCGGCAATTATTGTTCGGTATGTCGTAATCTTTAGTTTATAAGGCATCGTTGTGGGCACCACATCAAAAGCAAGCTTTGGAAAAGTCCATATTAATGAGCATGTCTAACTGGGACTTATTGTCGAGTGAACTTGCCAGGTCTTGTATTGTAAGTATTAACTGTGATTCGCAAGAATGCTTTTGACGGAATCATTATCCATGTTATATTGAAACAGTGTGTAGAATAGGTTGTTGAAACAGTGCATTATGTTTTGAATGTATGTGTTCAAAGGTTGTGCTGGCATCGCTGCATATGATGGACGAGACGGGTCGATAGTGGAAGCCAGAGTTCTGTCACCTTTTTAAAATGGAGTGCGTTAGCTATTAATAACCAAGTAATCAGGGGACACTGCTACTAATCAAGAGATCTTGTAAAAATAAGAGTAAGGATGGGAGCAATCATGCTAATTTGAGATTCTGGCGGGGCGGTGGGCTTTGCATTTGGTTGAATCAAGATCTTCCAACAATTTTAAAGCACCTGTTTCAAAAATTAATCATATTCTGACCTGGGTGGAATACCAAGATCGGTTTCATTTGGGGTACTTGAAGCTTTATGAGTAAAAACGGAGCAGAATTGTGCATTGAGGAGGTCAGAATTTGCTTTTGTTGTCCGAACTCTTATTTACCATCTTTCATAAGAGGATTGAATAACGATGGGTAAACCTTTAGCTCTAATTAAAGGAGTAAACTTCGTAGAAAAGACTCTGAACAACTTTACTCATGTGCCAGATAATGTGTTTCTATATGCTGTTCTTGTTTCCTTACCAATATTCTTTCTTAAATCTTTGATTTTTGTGTAACAGAATCGGTATTCAAATCTACGAGAGTATTAGGGCCCTTTTTTTCTTACGGTAATCTCCGATGGCGGCCAAGCCTCTAATATACATAGCAACTCACCAAAACGAATCAAATAGATTACAGCCAATACAGACCACAAATCACTAATCCATTTTAGCTCTTTAAATTGTGGGTCATGGGTGTTTCCAAGACCCACACACGACTCGTTCGTTATCACCATAAAAATTTAAAAATAACCGTTACAGTGGAGTGATTCTTCAGCTCCAACGGTTTTGGAATAAGAAAATATTGCTTGTAAACACATCAAAAAAAAAAAAAACTTGATTTCGTCAAGATTTTTAACGTGAACCTAATGACAACGCGTAAATTTGGATTTCTTTGCCGCAACCGCCCCACGCTGGCCCTTCGGTTTGGCCAAGGACGTAAATATAATTCTAGCTCAATGGGTTTGGCGGAATTACCCCCTCAAGAGTTGGAGAAAAGAGGTTCATATAGATAGAGAGGCAAACGGTTATGTAATCTTTAGAAATACACGTCTCGCAGGTTTTGCCGACCACAAAGAAAACTTAGAGTACCAACAATAGAAAGCAATAGTCTGCTCCGCTTCTCCCACATACTGTGGGTGCCGACTTTGAATATAACTAATCGATTAGTGATACAAATTAATGTATGTGTTAGAGGTGGCCCAGTGTAAAAAAGTTGTACCTGATCATTGTGCTCAGATTACTCTTTTTTCTGCATAATGCAATGCGCGCGCTTAGGTGAAAGGAGATATTCACTGAGGCGGTTTATTTAAAGCAAGGACGACTGATGGGTCATTTCATTCGTTGTGTGGCCATGGGTAGAACAAATTTTAACCACCCAATAGACACCCAACATCCAACAACGATATTTTGGCGGGATGGTTTGTATCGAATTGACATTGTGTATACAAGCACAAACTGATATTAAAATTATTCCGTGCAATATTCAAAAATGTCAGCGCCAGCACGGACGACTGGTTTTGAATGCGTGTTCATTCCTCTTGGTTGGGATATTACGTGCTGTACCAGGCCCTGACAGTGACTCCAGCAAATTGGTGTGACACAGGCCGTAGGGCACTGCCATTGGACGATTGCGTAAAACTTATTTGCAATAAATGCTATCTGCTGCTATAGCATAGTCATTATGCAAAAGAAATGTCATTATGATGCAAAGCATAGCGGGTTGCTCTATTCCCATTGCATTATGGGGCCGTTGGTAGTCCCTACATGGCGAAGGTCTGTAATATTCCCAAACGCGGAAGCTCCAAACGGAGTGTGATGAACGTGAAAATCTGAATACGGGAATCGGCAGACAGCCATGGTCGACCATTGATTGTTGTCCCTGAGGCTGTACCGTGTGATGCTGTTGGAGGACCAATGACTTCCCTATCTTTCTTGCGATCATGGTTGAGACAGGTTGAGACCACTGACTCTGCCAGTGGATTGAGACCAAAAATTAGTAGTAGTAACATGGTCAGCAGTTGTGGCGTGGAAAGTGAGTCCATGTGTGACAATTGATTGGCACAGTGACTAGATGCACTACTACTGATCTCTGAGACTCTGGACTGGACTGTGCATGAAATAGGCTACTGAGAAAAAGCGTGAGTAACGGAATCGACAGAGGACTGAGTGGGCTAGCTTGCAAGTCAAAGGGGCCCGGGGCCGGGGCGGAGCCCGGGCCTATGGATTTAGCACTATAGATTATCGCGGGGTTTTCTCCACAAAAAAACCGGTCGAAACAAAGTTTCTAAAAAGTACTAAAATAACCGGCTCTTTTTGGTACCTGCCGCACCCGTGTATGTCATGGATCACGAATATATAATTTAGTCGACCTAATAAAGGTAATATTACGTACTTGAAAACCATTTTTCTCAACATCCTCATTAACCTAATTCTGTGAGCGTATTGCCATCTTGCCAAGCATGTAGGCGTGGGCGGTATGCATTAGTCGTAAATTATTTTTGAGTAACCGTGTCCGCAGTGTCGCCTGTATTGTGTGTGTTGCTAGTCTGTCATGCTACGGTATTTTAGGAGATGAATACCTGTAAACAAAACTGTTTCAATGAACGTGGAACTTATTGGTTTATTTATTGTGGTATTGCTCTAGAACTTTTCAATTAAACACCCTTTTTATCAAATATTTTCTCCATTGTACAACGTTTTTGGTGATTACTGCTTTCTTTCTTTCTTCGGTATTTCCTTTCTTTCATTCTCTGTTTGTTTTATTTTAATTATTGATTTATTTATTGATTTTATTTGTTGATTTATTTATTGTATTTCTTTATAATATTATTTTATATTATTTTAGATTATTATTAAAGAATATAATAATAATAATATTCTTCTTCTCTATTATTATTATAATATATGTCCCGCGCACGAAAGTGTGAAAACAAACATGCCGCTGCCTGAGTAACCTCACACTTGGATTTCCAACAATTACTTTACCACCCGATAAAGACCTCTGGATGTCGCGCCCTAGGAGCTTATCAGAGGCCATAATTCTATCAACTTTGAGTCTATACTTGAAGCATCTTCTCTGCTTGAAGCAAGGAGGTGGGATAAAAATAAGTCCATAAACCATTCGTGCCTGCATGGAAGGCCTTGAAGCTAAGTGGACTTACAGGCCTACAAATCCATCGGGACCCTCCGGTCCCAGAAAAAAAATCACAGCCGCAGAAAATTTCTAAGCTAGTTCCAAAAAAAAAAAAAAACGGCGGAAATAGCATTAAGCGTCCAAACTAAGGCTTGATCGAAGCACTATAGTTCAAATGAACCATTTTGCGTGTGCACGATGGGAGTTTCCCCAGAAAATGATTAGGTTTTGTGATCACCCTCCGTATCGGAAGCGGGGGTCGGCATGCTGATAGCTTTAGAAAAATATAGTCCTCCAACCCCAAGGTACAGAATTTGCGTAATGTCGGCAAGTCTGATCAAACTGACCTGTAGAAGTTGTGGTTTAAGAAAAATCAGAAAACACCAGTCTTCGTTTTCAGTAGAATTATTACCAATTTGGTTTTGCCTTGTTTCAATTACATTACATCAGCAAACTTTGCAAATACTGATCATCACCCCCAGATCAGCCCCTCCCCTGCTATCCGAATGTTCCTAGTTAAACATTTTGCGAACTGCCGACTTTCATTTCCGCAATCATGGCCTTGAACAACCGTTTGGCTTTTTCTCATTTCAAAGTAAGAACAGCGATGCAGGTATATAATTTTTCCCTCCTCGCGTCATTTCAACAATTGTATAATAGCAAGAAACTGATCATTAATCGCCTCTGCCAACATATTTTTAGGCTATTATTTAAAACTTTTCAAATATTTCTTTCTTGGCCGGTCCATCGTGAAACCAGATTATGTTCAATTCATCATTAACCCTTGAAGTGATTTAAGCTTGAAGAAATTAATTCAAAGTTTTTTCCAATCCAAATGATAATTCCCAAACACCCAATTTTGTTTTAAAAATATTTAAACCTACATCTTGAGCATTTAAATTTATTCAAATTGTTATCTTAATTCATGTTTTTATGTGCATCATAGTTTTATTTTTTAAACGTAAAAGATCCATGAAATAGTAACTCCATGATGAACTGTAATGTAGCACTCAAGAGTTCAATGTAACCCTACTTAGCCTATTATAGAAGGGAGAGCAAAGAAAAGTGAAATATGCAGATTGTATGGAAAACAAGAGTGAGGGATAGATGACTTGGAGCTAAATAAGTGAGAGAGGAAAAAAAAGAAAGGAGACAATAATGTTGAGCTTCAGAAACTGGTAACCATTGTACTAATAAAAGCATAATACCCACTTGACCTTAAGTTTCACCTCCCAAGGCTGTGGCTCATCCCTTGGACAAAACCACACTGCTGCTACTATAGGTGTATTTTAAGATGCATCTGGGGAGTTGGGTTGTGTTTTCATTTTATTTATGGGAGGGGAGGGGGGAACAAAAACTGCAGAAAACAAAGTTACCGGTACATGTTTTGATTTATTAACATATATTTTAGTGACATTGAATTTTCCTAAATAAAAAAAACCAAGAAGTGAGTTTTCTTTGGTCTGTTTGCCTAAATTATAGAGTAAAAACCCGGGTGCCATTCTTCATAGACAAGGGGGATCATCCGTGTCCAAGAATCCACGAAACATAAGGGTGTTTTTTTCAAGGATCAGGCACGTTTAACGTACGTAACTTTGAAAGGGTCCTAAAAATGCCCAAAATCCGAAAAAGGGTATATTTTCTAATTTGACTTATGCAAATAGGGTCCCATCTTCATTTCAGCATAAAATTAAAAAGTCTTCAGGGGAATCTGTACTATACCTCAACCCAGCCTTTCAAATCCCCGAATTTCCAAATTTTCAAAGAAGTCATACACCTGATTGTTTTTAGTGCAAAGCCTATCTTGGTTTCAGAAACTGACCGACTCCTTTTGTGATTGCCTGATCGTCGCTATATACCACTATTGTTCTATACATTTACGCATAAAACGGACAATTTGAGGCCATTAAAACTCTAATTTATTTAAATGTCAGTCATTCTAGGTTTATGATTTTCTTAAATACATTGGTACTTAATTTGGGTGCATAATTGGCGTGGATTCGGCATTTTAGTGCGTATGGCAGGGAAAAATGTGATTTATATCTTGTGTCTTTAATGAGGAAATCAATGCCGAAAATAAAGTTTTTCTAACGCGGATTCTTCACGATCCTATAGAACGCAACATTTCTTTAAACTAAATACCTTCAAGGCTTTCGCGACCATCATCCCCTGCCGCTTCATGTACACGACTCCCCCGTAGCGGCATGGCCCACTTCGCGGACATGTCGTCGCGTCGACTTTTCTTGGAGTAGTCATGCCCCCGTCATGCATGAGATTTTTTTGTTTTGATACAGGGAATAACGTCCCTGGTCAAAAATGCATTTCCTTGTTGAATACCTGCAATCAAATATTTCCTAGCTGAAAAACTAACTTTCTCCAGATATTTTTCGGTATTTACAACCGAGCCTGTCATAGCCTATAGTCTGTATGTGGCAAAAATACACTGAGGTAGTACTATAATTTTAAAGAAATAGTGTCTCTGGTAGTTTTACTTATATAAAGGGGTAAATAAATTGCATCAATTACTTGCTTAGGGTATCGGAGAAAGACACATACTTTTTAGGTAGCTAATTGCGCTACTGATACTTGTTTAGGGGTTAATTTCAGCAAGTTCTTTTTATGGTTAGCTAACTTGCGCTACTGATATGTGTTTAGGGGTGAAAATTTCAGCTCGAATACGTATTTAGGGTGCTTTTTGAGAATGCTTGGTACACATGAATCCCCTTGTCATGCAAGAAGTGGCCGCCCCGTGAGTAAAAATTATACGACAGCAGTCAACTGGAACAAGATGATTTTCTTTCTGAAAGTATCATTATAGTGGTGCATTTTAACCTTCAGAAACGTATTACTAACTCTTTCAACCTTGTCATTTACTCACTATTTCAACCCAACTTCGGTAATATGAGAAGAAAACAAGAATTTAAAGTGTAGAAATAAAACTATTGAAGATTCCTTTTTCCCTACCTGGTATTGTTGACTAACATTGCCGCGATTGCGACTCACAAAACAGTCTCTTACACAATAATAACACTGGTGCTTGATGACAATGGGCGATCATGGAAGGCATAAAATCACATGCTGGTATCATTGAAAATCGTCGGGAATGTACTTAATTCGGGTTTTGCAAAACTGATTTAGCTTCCTTTGTGAATTTTCCTGGTCACTTTTAAGAAAAATTCTCATTAAAAAGGTGGGATTATTATAGATAAAATGTCAAACTTTATTGGTCAAATATTTAAAGGTTTTTTTCTGGCAAATTATTTCACTTTTTTCGATCTATTTTCTTTATTTTGTTAAGTCGTTTGATATATTCAGAAACCGTATTCAGCCGTTTTTTAGCACATTAAGCTCGAAAAAGGAAAAATACGGCAAAATCGACTACTAATTTTACTAGCCGGCAGATATACCATACGCTACTTTCACTTCTACACAAAATCCCTAACATGAAGCCCTTTATTTCCGGTTTTCTGCATATTAATCCTTCCAAATATAACCGAAAATCCTGATTCTTTTCCTGTAGATTTAAAAAAACCAAGAACCAGAATTCCCGGGAAAAAACCGGCAGACTGCATCTCTGATTATAACCTTTCGAGATTAACTGTTCATGGCCTACATTTGCATTCAGGTATTGTTTATTAATCGTTTAGGGTTTTAGAACGGAAAATAATGCAATTTCTGGACAAACATTTTCATACTTAATAAAGCAGGGGAAAGTATATTTTGCTAACTTCCCTTTAAGAAAAAAACCGGTGTAGAATAGTTATTTTCGAAGTAATACAACAAATTATAAGCCTCACGTATGTCATAGAAAAAAATACACTTTGGTACTTTGTTTTTAAAAGTTCAAGACCGCCTTTAAATCGTAGCAAAAAGAAAGAAAAAAATCATCACCGTGTAAAAAGCATGACAAATCATGTTTTATTACCTTTTCCTTCAGAACTGCAGGGCATGCATGTAAAATACAACACTCTTCCCGAAACCTTGGGTAAATTGCCGATGGTATGCTTTTCTGCGAAAAACTTTAACAAGGACGTCAACACCTGTTCATTTTTTCAACTTCCCAATACCTAATCCGCTTTTCGGAAAATAAAGCGAACTCGCGCTCCACAAATTCTGCATTGAATTCTTCAAATTCATTTCTTTAGTACAAGCAAGGGTGATGTACAATTTAATATTTCCGTGAAAGGAATGAACAGAATGAAACTACGTCGTCATAGATCATGTACGACGGTAAAACAGATTTAGAACAATAAAAATACCCCGGGTCATTTTTATGCAGATTGACTTTCAATTAAGATATTGATTAATACTGTGCACGAAGGTGGTAGAAACTCGCCATTGTATTGGAAATGCTGGCAGAGATTCGAAAAAAAATAATTGAACACAAGGATAGAGGAAAGTGCTTACAAATTGAACTGTCACCCGTTAAAGTGGGATTTTTACCAAGGTTTATTATACACGTAGCATTACTATAGATAATTTGTATTTTTGTTATTACATCATTATCTATTTTTGTTAAGATTTTATGATTATTATAGGTGGTAGCAGTATCAACTTCTGGCTTTTTGCAATATTTCAGCAAGCCCCCCAAACAGAACCTTGCCCCCCCCCCTTCAGCCCCCAAATGAATGACTTTTGTACAGTGTCTATGGAGAAGGACCCAAATTTGCCACCCCTCATCCTCTCTATCAAAAAAAACTCAACCCTCCAAAAAAGCCTTGGCACCCCTTCAGCCCCCCCCCCCCCATTTGCAAAGGTCTGGTTACGCCACTGGCAATATTGGAAATTAAGTTCAAGTTCATGGCAACTACATGTCCAGAAAATAACAACAACAAATAAATAAAATAAAAAAATAATAATACAAACAACCGCAATCAACAAACAAAAATCAAAATCAAATTAAAAAGTTTTTTTTAAAAATCAAAAAACAAAAATAAGAAATAGCTTAAGTAAAATTAAAGAAGTACAAATTAAACAAAATTAAGTTAATTTAAAGAAGTACAAAAAATCCAACTAAAAAAAAGGTAACAGATTTAAAATAAAAAATGAAAAAAATCCAGTAAAAAGAATAAATAAAAAATATGAAATTAAAAAATCATAAAAAGACGGATAAAAAACAACGATTTAAAAAAAAAAAATATTTATTCCATATAAAAAAAAATATAGAACGGTATTGGACCTGCGTGGCAATTGCATGTACAACTAGATTTAGGTTCGCTTGTGTTTCACCCTCTGGCGCAAAATGTAATATCTGATATCGGTTCGCCCACCCCAACTTACAACCGGGTCGAGCCAGTCGAGCCGGTCAATCCAGGTCGTGAATTTGTAAACTGTAAATACGGCCGTTTTTAGGGCTTCGATTTTTGTTCATTTTCCCACCTATGATTGACGCCAAACAATCCTCGTTAAGTACACACTGACATAAACTGGACATGCATTGGGAATAATAGTCGGGCGACATTTGGAGCAATATGTGCAAATCAAGGTAGGTAATGACAGTTTTAAAACGCACAATGGACCCCGTCATAAGTCTAGGCTTCTTTTCTCATAAACTGGAACGACTTCCATTCCCAATATGGAGTGCCCATTTAGTAACCTCGAACTAGTTCTCATGGGGCTAGTGATTATTCTAGTTCAGTAAGTATTCCTATTGGTATGCTTTAATTAACTGTTATCCCAATATTCTACAATTAATCGTTTTCTAGAAATCCTGCGCGCAGCGAAAAATATCGTTAAATTTACTTCTGAGATATGGGCACTTTTGTCTAGAAACACTGTTTTTTATTTTTTATTAATATTTTAGAGAAATGCTATTTTGAAATTATTAATCAATTACAAAAGAAGCACTTGAATTTTCATTAACAATTGTAAAAATTGAAGTCAAAAGCTTAATTACTTTTTGAATATATAATTTTTAAAGCTTAAAAAATTAAATATCGCAGCTTGAGGAACAATAAAATACATAAGAAATATCCAAGAATTTCATCAAGTCCGTGAGGTGGCGACTTTTTTCACCATAGGACTTTTGAACGGAAGCTCGATTGTGTTGTCAACAAAAAGAAAAGAAATGTATTTTTTTTCCTTACTTTAAATTTTAAATATTCATTTTAGCCCAATCCACCCCATATTCCCCCTAACACCTGACCCTGACCCGTTTTTCTTCTAGTCTTTTTGTTTTGTTTTGTGTTTTTATTAGTTTTTTTTTCTCTATTCTCCAACGAGGTGGCGTGCGCCGAGCACGCCCATGGAATGTCCAGCAGTGGCTTATGCATTTACAAATCCACTTCATTTTAGACAAAAACTTTATCCTTCAAATAAATGAGTGTTTCCATAAGGTTTGCTCCAAAGTTAATTGACGACTAAGTTAAATTGGGTTGTTCAGCTGGTCAAAGGTTACGTGGGGACAATTTTGATTGATTGTTTAAAACGCAATTACAACCTGTGTCTTTCACAGAAATGGTTTGGGGTTTTTCAAGAGATTTTCTCGAGTGGGATTTGTGTGTGGGCTTGGCCGGGGCTTGGGTATCAACATTCTCCAAGAGTATATGTAATTCTTGAAACCCTAGGCTTGTTCTTCTTCTTCAATCAGCTTCGGCAGAAAAACATGTGTATTCAATTCACATCAGGTAACTTTAACAGGTAAGAAATCATTAGAGCCAAGCTGTCCAATACAGGGTAGTCAAAAAGATTACACTCGTTTTGTTGCTTTTTTCTACAGGTGAAAAATCTACCAATATTAACGTTATCACCTATAAAACAGATCACTTTTCTCTACTAGAGAATTTTGAATTTTGATTTTGTGAACTTTGCATTGGCGAGTTATGCTACTTAAGATAGGTTACCTATTTTTCACTCTGTCCACGGAATCACTTGTTGTGGAATTTGGCCAAAGGGACTTTGGATGATCTACTCAAGTACTCTGCTTCTTTGTGCTTGCTTTGATACCTTTGTGTAAAAACCTTCATCAAGAAAATGTCAAACTATTTCATTATTCTGAAATCAATAACCAATCATGATCTTACCCCAAATTCGAAGCATTACGTCAATATATGTTCGAAAATTGTTCCTATCATTTCAATCAATTTCACCGAAGAATGCAAATATTTATGCAATCCTGTGCAATACACCTGGTTGACCGCTTTTTCCGCCGTCTCCCTTCATATAACCGAATGGAGGGAGGGGGTTACTTTGTGGAATCAATATTTGGACATACAGACATTGAACGTCCATCTGCCTTTCCCTTGCATCTCAATCTTTTCCTCTCCCTTCCCTCTCTTTTCTCTACTCCTTTTCCTGATTGTCCTTTTCCCACTTTCCTGTTTTACCGCAGCTTAAGATTTTTGTCGGGTAAGGCCCATATGGGAGGGGGACAGTGCATCCCCTTCCCATCCGGTCCCTGTTACGTACTGTCATTAAACTATTCTTAGAAATATTATCAACTACAGTTCTCGATTATGACATGGTTACTTTAGAACCAAATACAACAAGTTATTAAGCATTTAGATGACATTAACTCAATTGCTTTGCTGATGTGGGACGGGAAGAATTTTACAACCGTGGTCAATATGGTTTTTGGCGGCTTCCGTTAATTTGATCCATATCTCCATATGCGAAAAGGTAAACTTTAGATTTCTTTACCAATGATAGTAGATATACTGAGCTATTGTTTGCGTGATAAAAACCAATTTCTAACTTGTTAAATATTTTTACATATTTTTCTGAAATTGAGTGCAAATCTTTTTGACGCACCCTGTACTGGTTAGCTTCCAAATTCTAATTTTATCAAAATGGGGAATAAAAAAAAATGTGGTCAAGGGCAACAAGATTTAGTGTCTCTTTGTGATGGCAAAATAGCTAGTTATGAGTCAATGTTATTACGGTTTTTTTTTAAGTATCAAGGCGGGGACATGTCCTTATATTGCGTGTTTGTTGTCCTCGGGGGGCTAGTCCTTTACTTCTTTTCCTCCTTTATTCTTTCCCCCTTCTCGACACTTCTCCCGATACCAATGGGAAAACAAGTGTAAATTATAATAAATTATAAAATCATATAATCGTCTGTTCCCACAAAATACAAATAAAACCGTGGCACATTTTCTTGAAAAAAATAAAATGTCACTTCAATTTGATTTCCCTAATATCAGGGATAGTGGAGCACATTAAGATGCAGCAAACAATGGAGTTAAAGATATTCAATCACCGGCCCGGTCTGCGGTGGAGGAAAAACACTTCAGATTCCTTCTCATCTGGGAGTGCAGGAAAATTGTTTATATAGTATTGTCGCGCAGCTGACTAGATTTCAGCTGTTACACGACTCTCCAATTTAGACTGAGAACTTTTTCAGGACACAAATACTTAAATATTGAGCTTCTATAGTGCGTGTTCAATTAACTTTGGCCAGTTTTTCATATTATTCGAAAAGGAAGAAACAGAACAAAAATCATGAGAGAATGTTGTTGGGCAAGCTTTGAACTAACAACTGTGCAGAAACCAAAATCCGTAACTTCATTGCAACTTCATTTCCTATTCACTTTACCGCATTTTGTGTCAACGACCTATATTATAATGTACTGGTAGTTATTGTGAAGAGGACCGGGATTTGTCACTCAACCCGAACGTGGAGGTGATAACACCACCTATCTATATAACAATGGCCCCACCTACCGGGCCATTGTAATCTTTAGGCGCATGGTTGCTGAAGTTATATATATCCATTGGCTCGATAATTGGGGACAAGAAATTGAGGTGACATTTTATTTATTTTTTAAGAAAATGTGCCAGTTTTTGTGCGGGAACAGACAAGTTATGTGATTGTAATAATTATTGTAAAATTTACACTTGGTTTCCCCTTAGCCCCTCGATGGGGAAACACAGAATTGTTATACAGGTGGTTATTTGCTCTACGCAAAGGGGTGAAAACCATTCAAAACCAGTCGTCCGTTGGGCGCTGACATTTGATATTGCACGGAATAATTATTAGTTTGGGTGCTTGTATTACACAACCATAAGGTTCAAGCGATACAAACAATCTCCGCCAAAATATCAGTTGTGGATGTTGGGTGGCTATGGGTGGTAAATATGTTTCCTACCCATGGCCACACAACGAATGAATGCCCACATTCAGTCGTCTGATTTAAATAGTTAAAACCGGCCTCAAGAATAATCTTTTTCACCAAGCGCGCCATGCATTATGAGAAAAAAAGGGAGTATTCTGAGCACAATGATCACGGTACACTATTTTAACACCTGGCCACCTCTAACACATACATTAATTGTATCAATACCGATTAGTGGATATGAAAAGCGGCACCCACGGTATGGGGAAGGAAGCGGAGGCAGCCATTGCTTTCTATTGTGGGTACTCTATGTTTTTTTCGTTGTGGTCGGCAAAACATGCGAGACGGTGTTTGTATTTCTAAAAGGAGTACGTAACGAATTGCCTCTCTATCTATATAGAACTATTTGGTCCACGACCCTTAGTCTAATCAAGTTCCAATTCGCATTCCGTATTAGTCGGACGGAATGTTTGTTATTTTGTAACATTTATAAAAACAGGGAGTATCTGTGGCAAGCCATGCAAATCACTTCTGTTTAGTTTACTAATAATATTCCATGACACACAAATACTCGCAACATAAAAAAAACGAATTAAAAGGGAATCTTTGGGAATACGAGCGTAGCCGGGAAGGCCACTCTGAGCCTATGGGCGACTATGGTGGCTCAGAACTTTAAAATATTGTGTTAATTAAAAAAAGAAATGGGCTTTTTAAAAACAATTTTGTAAAAGATAAAAAGTCCGTCTTTAGTTATGTACAGCAAACAAGTCTACAACCTCATCAGGAGAAGCATCGTTCGTCTCTTTTAGTGTGTATAGGTGCTCCAGGACGAATGAAGGTATGTTGTTAGCGGTTAAAGAAATTAAAAAATAACTAGTGAGTGCCTGCGAACCCCCCCCACCCCCCCCCCCCCCCGCTATCTGAAAAAAAAGGGCGATCACTAACACCTTAAACTGAAGCGATCACTGAAGGAGTGACACACTATGCAGACAACAAAAATCACGACCACCTCCTCACCCAAAAGAAAACACACACCCATATAAGTGATTTACGACAAGTTCGCATGTTCTATGAGTATATACCTGCAGTTTATGACGAATCCGCAATGAGTTAATATTGCACAACCCGTAATCTTAACGGTTTTCTTTTACCGTTTCTGTTACCTCTCGCCCGCGTCCAGCTTTTATGTATTTAATCTTTTTCATAAATTCCTCAACCCCGAGTTCCGTAATGAATTTTATTACTCCTCCTCCCCTCCATTCGAGTCACAACATTCCCGTATGCTTTAATTTTTCAGAGCTCAAGTTCCGTGTTCCCGTAATATCATGTAGCTCATGTAGATTTGCGTTCAAATATAGTTTAGAACACTCGCGAGTATTCGCCTATCTTCTTGGAGAATATGGCGCAATTGATTAACACCGACGGAGCTTGTATTTAACATACACACATACATACACACAAACACTAGCCAATTATACTAAGAGTAAAACAAAAGATTTTCAATTTTGGCATTAACATAACCATTGTGCATTGATTAGCCATAGACCCTATTACGACGTAACACTTGGCGAGTAACATAAAATCGCCCTTGCCCTACGGTGGGAATACCAAAGAGTATAATAGATCACCTGTATAACTTGAGCAGTATCGGGCAGTCAATAACAGGTGATGTATTGTAGTTGGATCTCTTGCCCTATAGCATGACTGCTTATTGCATAGGGGCTATTAAGTATCATAATTCTAGTAATTCAGTTTGAGATCTTGCTGTATGTCTTCGATTCAATGCAAAAATATCTAAAGGGTTAGGGGGGTTCAAAACTCAAATCACCGGTAAATCGGCGAGGCAGGACGCTGAAAATTGTACATTTTTTCGAACATAGAAAGGCCGGGTGCAGGAGATATAGTCCCCAGACTCACCAGTAGGCCTACAACTGTATGGAATAGGGCACTCGATTCAGTGACGCTTCACGCAAAATTTAGTTTCACGCTTTATCCGTTGTCGTCTTGGAGACCGGACTATCTTCCTGCCGCTGTTATATGCCTCCATTTTTCTGATCTAAAATTTAAAAATATTATTTTCGTCAATTTATTTGAGAAACGTTGCTCACGGGAAAAAAGCACATTGTTTACTATAAAAGAGAGAAAAGGGATTTCCCTAGTGCTGTTGATGCAAAAGCAACCTGTTCGATTGCACAATAAGGAAATGGGGTTCCCCAAGATGTAATTAGAAACGGAATGCAAACTTGTTTATGTTTTGAGATCAAAACATTGTAAGTTCAGGGAATTTCCCCACAAAGTTATATATGGAAAGTTATGTGATTCAGGTTATGTTATGCATGACGTGATGTAATGATTATTGTTAGAAAAGGAAAATCGAGGTGTGAGAAGTTAAATCGACTTGTGGAATGAAGGACTGGGCCAGCGTTGAAATCAGAGCTTAAAACATAGAGCTCTGGGAGATAACCAGTATAATTATAGCTAGTTTTACTCTACAATAAAGGTCGATTTGAGTTCTACATCTAGTGCAGGATTTAATATTTGGATGCAGCGGAGCTCGATAGCTAAATTGTCTGCGTCGTCTTTTAAGCAAAAGAGCTCAGTTTTTCGGAATCAAAAAAGGGATTCCAATTGTGGTCCTAATGGGGACATAGCGACAGACTGCTGGTTGATATTACATGGATTTATTACTGTGGAAATTAGAGTCGTCGGGGATAGCCCCCGGTCGTCTTGACTGAGGACAAAGTAATTTCAGGACTGAGAAGATTCCAAGGGAATATTACCAGGGATTTATAAGCGTAACTTTGATGCTGTCATTGAGTCTTCGCTGTGAGACCTAATTATCGTTGAACTGAACAATCGTACTTTTAGTTGGCGAACAAATGAAACTCTGAGAAGATTAGAATGTAAGGGTAATTTTGAATGGTTAGATAATTGTAATTTGGAATACCAAATTCTGAAAACAATTACACATCATTAAAATCTTGATATTATATAAAATTCAGAGCACTTGTGCACACGGCTCATTTATTTGTGTTTGAAAGAGATTTCTGACCTTTGACGTGTACGAGACTAATAACACGGACTATATCTCTTTTACACCGCTTCTTACCTGAAAAGAAAACTAGCGGAACTGCGTGCATCGGTGGTTGAGTATAGAAGCCGTTGTACAATAGATTTACCGATGTGATATTTTTATGCCTCAGGTAGTCTTACGGAAAAAAGCTGCGTAAATCTATATAAACGAATTATTAGCAAAAATTTTATTCATCAAGATCTTGAAGCGGTAAAAATATCCTAGCGGTAAATCAATTATAGGATTACACCGCCCGCCGAACGTCATAGCTAAATGTTGCTACGGAATGAAAGAATCCAGGGCCTTTTATCGCTTGTAGTTCTAATAATTCACTTATACGTAACGTGGAACAAAATAGATAACTCACTTCCGCACTTGTTAGCCAAATACCTTCGGAACATTGCATGTTAGTCGTAGTAAAGGTGCAACGAGGGATTTTGGGGCATCCGTATATTGTGTCATATGTATTGATTTCATATAGATAAGACCCCTAATAGATTTATTTGGCTACAGAAATGCCTTGAAAGTTAAAACAAAATGCGATTTTGATTTAATTTCAATATAAAACATAGGCTGAATTTAGTATTTGCTCCTGCAGCTGCAGTTAAGTTTCACACTTTTTGTACCAAAGAAATATGGAGATATTTTTGATAGAAAGCGCTACATTAGGGCAAAAATCAGAATTTTTTAGGGACACCTGTGAAATCTCTCGTTGCACCTTTAATATATTATTACTTTAACGAAAGAAACAACAGTGCCTTACAAGTGTTTCAAATTTGCAATCTGCTGCAGAGGGAATGAACACAACAAGCAACGCATCTGAGAGGACGAACACACACAGCAAAATCTATCATGGTAAATAACAAATCTTTAGATTAAAAATATCTCAAAACTATTTGCATCTGTTAAGTAATCTATATATACAAAACAAAAAGAAACAAGAGCATTCATCCAAAGTGAACTTCTTTTTTCAGGTGTTGTATTCGCTTCCGTCATTGTAGGAGGGACGTCTCTCATCTGCGCCTGCCTGGGACTTCGGTAGGTTCCCTCCTGACACGATTTTTTTATGTTTGCTATCTAGGGTTAATGGTTGCAAACCCCAGACAACGCGTCTATCTTGTGGTTTACGTTTGTTATGTGGGATTTAGATCTGGTAGCTAAATCCCAGATAAGGTAAACCCAAGATAAGCTTTGTTATCCTATGTTTACTTCGTTATCTAGGAATAAGACGAATATGGAAGCGTAAGTCTCATTTTCGTCTTATATCCCTAGATAACGAGCGTAAACCTAGGAAAACAAAGCCTTATCTTGGGTTTACGATTCCTTATCTTGGGTTTACGATTCCCTATCTGGGGTTTAGCTTGTAAACCCAAGATAAGGCTCCTTATCTTGGGTTAACGGCGTTATGTTATCCCAGAATATGACAGTTCTGAGAAGATACTATGAGGTACTACGTGATCCTATAGGAATCCATGTGAGGAAATGATCATTTCAGTAATTGCCTCCTGAGGACAAAAAACACTTTATGCAACCCACAGCCATACCTAAAATGGAAAAGTTTGTTCACAAAGGCCTTACGTAGGGTATTTGGTTTTCTAAAATACATAAATCACTATAAATTTGAGATTTTTAAATTAACACAGAAATGAAGCCTTTATTTATTGTATCATAATCATTTAAAAGAGTTTGCGTTAATAGTGGTCAAAACTTCTGAAATTTGCATTCTAAGTTAGTTTGAGAAATCCTCTAGCGGATTTCCAACGTGACCAATATAATCCTCGAGGAGGCGTGATAGTACTCGACCGTGCCACCGCGATCGAATTAATACCAAAGTAAATAGATAATTACATGATCAAGAATTTGATTCAAAGATTCCTTTTGTTTGTTTGTTTTTTCATTCCAGACGGAATATGCAGAAGAAAGCCTGCAAATATCGAGTCAACCTGCCACAATTAAATTGGACATCTGAAATATCGAACATCAACGATATTGGCACTTATATAGAAATAGATGCACCGTCCACAACAGGTACTTCTTCAATCCCGACATCTGAAATGTCAAACATTAACAGTATTAGCAGCAATATAGAATTAGATGCGCTGCCCTCAACAAGTACCTTTGGACAGCAAAGCGTGGACGAAAACGTTCTTTATCATACTATCCAAGAAAATATTATTGATCATGTTGATCACGCTTATACATACGCCTACTGTCCGGTTACTCATTCTTCCTTTCAAAATGATTCTTCATCTCCTGCAACACCTGTCCCTATTGGTGCAAATAATTCAGAAGGATGGGAAGATAACATCGTGTATGAAAGCGGGGATCAGCACAATCGTACAATGCCAGCCTCGTCGAGTATCTCCACAAGACCCAAACATGTAACTGGAGGAGATCTGGGAGTAAACACCATTTCAACTATGGATAGTGACTGCGCCTATGCCTCTCCCTACGCACATATCTTGCCGCGTAACGATAAGCAAAGTCAACATAAATCGGGACATATTGGGGCACATAAATCAGAACGGTGGACGAATAATACCGGAGACGACAGAGAATGTGACTACAATGCCAAAACAGAATCTTCAACTGTGGAACATGAGGATTGGAACAAGGATGTTAATGATTGTGAAGGTTGGATGGTGAATACCATCTACTGTAGCGGTGGCAAAATCCTGGAAGATAACACCGGTATAGCGGAGCACCAAGACACAAGTAAACATTTCTATTATGTGTTGGAAAGACCGAGTTCGCATTCGGACATTGAAAGTTCGATCCAAGATGCTGAATCATCAGAAGGTTGGGTAGAAAATAGAGTATATGTCACTGTCGAAAACGATCCCGCCAAAATCACTGAAACCGCGTCATAAACATTTTTTGGTAACATCGTGTAAAACTAATTAAAATGAACGGCGTCCAGCGAAGCGGATCAGTGACCAGAAAGAAATCGGGCTATTTTGACTGCATAATAAATGTGACGCTATTTTACCCCACAAAATTCCGTCACAATTTACCATCGATTATCTCTTAATGCTTCTACGTCTTCATTACTCATAAAAATCATTTGCAAAAATATATTAACTTGATACATATATCAATTTCTGGAGGATTTAAATTAATCAGACATCGGTGACAACCTTTTGAGGTTTAAAGTATTGTCTATTTTGTAGATCGAAATATGCCACATCTTGAAAAAAGTGTTTCAAATTAAACTTACCATTATCACTGGCTTTAACACCTTTAAGATACCACTTTATTCGACGTAAACATAGACATACATTTGGGGAGTCATTTGCTTAGTTGGCCGCCGTGCATTCAAATGGGAATCCGTGGATGGGGAAAAACTTACTACTTGATTCAAAAGACTGTAGCTCGGCCTATACTTAACCGATTGGAATTAATTTTGCAGCAAATTAAAGATAATGAAATCGACTTCCGATGATATCATATTAGTTAGATATGTGTTATTCAAAATGGCGGACACAATTGTTTTCTTGACTCACCCTCTAACTGTAGATTTTTCCTCACCTCGACATATTGTTTATCATTTGGATATGTTTGTGTGGCAGTGTCGCATGATTTATCCCTGTAAAGTGGCAGATTCGTTTAAAAGGAGTATTGGAATCATTCAGGATCTGTTACCAGTACTAAGTACCTAGTCCAGGGTAACGTGACGTCATTGTCCTGACTTAAGAATCTTAAGTCTGTAGGACAACAAATGACTTTATACGGATTACTGTCTACATCATAAATATTTACAAATGCATAAAATTGTAAAAAAGCAGTGAAATTTAGTATTTCAAATTTTGTGACAAATATAAAGGCCATTTCAGGGCTGTGATATTACTTCTTCATATAGTAGGATATTCCATGGAGTAATAGCAAAAATTTTAATATGTTGCGTCTATGTTATGCTTACCATAGAAGTAGGTAACAGATGTACGCTCTCCGTAATGTAATTCTGTATCATTGTGTTCAAATTATTCATGTTTTATAATGTATTGTAACATTTATTATTTTGCATTTCACAGTCAAAATATATAAACACTACATACCGTCACGAATCTTCCAAACAGGCATCGACTCAAAGTTACATTTCGAGATATCGCCGATTGAAGTTTTAGAGAACATATCTAAAAGTGGAAACATTTTAGGAAAATGATTTTAAATGTACATTGTAAGCATTGAAAGGTTTTTTTTTTTAAATTTTGAGCACGCTTTCCATTCACGTGTCCTTTGTTTTCCTTGTCAAATTTATTAACCCTCGTCCAACCAAGGGGTACCACCCCCCTAACGGATGATCCCTGTCACACAAAAACGCAAACGAATACGATCTAAGGCTTTTATATAATTGTAAGTTCATCCTTTGCAGTCATTTTAGCGAAAAAATGGAGGTACCACCTTCAGGGAGGTCAGGGCGTCCCGTCGAAGTCGGAAGGTGGGGGGGAGGTTGCCACCTTCCTATTTATTTTGTAAAATGCTAAAAAATGGTACTTTATGTAGGTATGATGCTACTGTAAGCAAATACTTGTATTGTTCTTATTATTTAGGGTAATAACATGCGTATGCTTACTTTGGCACCCATCATTCCCAAATAAATACCAATTTGCTTGCATGAATAGCAAAAAATGGTCGAAAACCCTCGATTTTGGCGATTTGCTTACAAATTTGGGTAAAAATAAGCTCTCAGTTATGACGTCACTCTTACGTCATATTGTTAAAACTTGATATGCACACTGTAACTAGCCCCAATACTATCTGTAAAGAAATCCATTAGGCTCGTGCACAACTTCTTTTTGACTATGAACTGTTAAATGTTACACAACTCTTTATTTGTTATCAGTAAATGATAATATAAATAGACAATTAACAGTTTAAGTAATCAATAAAACATATAAAAATAATTGTAATTAATTTTAATGAATATTCTTTTGTATTTCAAATTTTATAACAGTGACCAGTAGGTCAAAAGTTCAATTGACCTTGCAGCACTCAATTCAAATCCACAATCTTCAACGTTTTACGACCTTGTTCTTAATCCCTTTTCAATAGGAGGTAATTGGGTGTTGAATGGGATGGTGAAT
Organism: Ophioderma brevispina; assembly: GCA_023653785.1. NCBI lineage: Eukaryota > Metazoa > Echinodermata > Ophiuroidea > Amphilepidida > Ophiodermatidae > Ophioderma > Ophioderma brevispina. The sequence goes on along the minus strand of JAMKCH010015370.1, from coordinate 33,422 downwards.
AATCAATACTAACAGCCTGCAGCAAATGTTAGTGTGAACTTTTCAGATACTAAATTTACACACAAAATATAAACTTAAAGTCGACAGTGTACAGAAAAAGTCGACATATAAGAGTGGTACTGCCAGAAAGATGATATTTTGAAGTTTAATATGGAAGGCTTTTCATGGAAAACGTAAAGCTAACAACTTCAGAAGAAATAAGTGAAATTTGGGGTCATTTGAGGTCAGAAGCAATCAGACAAAGCAATTAGTGGAGGTGTGTCTTCTGTTGCAAATGCTGATTGGCTAAACTTTTATTGACAAGTTACAGTGTGATATGTTTGTACTTGATTTGAAGAAAGGACATATGTAGCTATACACTGATACCAAACAAGTGATGTTTGTCGCTTAATTACGAAAATATCAGGGGGTGGTAACCACCCCCACCCCCACCCTCGGTCGTGAACGTAGTACAAAAACCTTTGGTTGGACGAGGGTTAAACAAAGTAATTGGCCAGTTTGGAAAAACTCGGAAGAGTCGATCGATCACCTCAGAGGTGGTATTGAACCATTATTGAACTTACTTGTGCCTGTGGAGGGCGCTAGAAATGCCTATGCTTTTGTACGATTTTCTTAGGAGTCATCATCTCTTAGAGGCAATATAATGTGCCAATAAAGATAGAAAGAGGACTGATGAGGTTCTAAATTGTTCATTTTGTAATTAGATTAGATTTTCATAAAAACTATAAGGTTTTCGACCAGCTTTGCAAAAAAATTACTACACTGTAAAATATCTTCCATTGTTTAAATTATTGATGTGCCTTAAAAGGGTACACTAAAAAAGTTCCTGTATCTACTCAATAAAACTAAGTGATTAATCGATTTGTATTCAATTTTATTGAATAATATCAATAAGTAATTTTTTAAGTTACCATTAATCATTTATTTTAAGTGAGATGGCTGAAAATGTTTTAATCAGTACAACTCGTGATATTTTTTTTCTACATGTATTCAAAAATCACACTACTCTATTGCGCTTATTTAGTAAGTACACAAAGAAATTATCAAGTTAGTCCAATTATTAATGAATTAAGTTGCTGGAACTCAAATGAATATTGTAGGTATATGGGGAAATAGGTAAAAGAAAAGAGGTTTTGAGGTACTATGTTTTACATTGCATTATTCATCTTAATATGTTAACTGTTAATCCTGTAAGTAACTTTAATACATGTAGCTAGGACTACCTAAATGGGAATCAAACCCGGGACCTTCTGCTTATATGAAACCAATTACTTCACAATACTATGCTACCTTACAAGAAATATGTAAGAACATTTAATTTTGAGTACTATTAAAAAGTATTGATTTTAGTATTTACGATTAATCATTTTGAGTCACAATTATTTTTGAGTGTAGTAATAAATCATTCAAACCGTCAAACTGCATTCGTTTCCTGATGCCTTCGTCCCCCGAATTGTAATTAGGATGATACCTAAAACTGTATTGCACTTTCAATAGATTTTCATATCATATCACAATTATAGTTCTAGGAATTTTTCTCATGAAAAGTATAGTTTCATCATTACAAAATAAAGAACCTTTAAATAGTATGTCTAAAAACAAAACAAAAACAAAAAACTCAACCGGCGCGATTCGATATTGACAAACGTAGGCTTAGATAGTCAAGATATCTTACATCTTATGTCTACTAAAGAACACAGCAATATATGTTTTAAACTTATTACCACTTCTAACGTCTTGTATTTGGCGAAATAAACTGGACTGTAATCATTACAGTGCACTTAACACTAACAAGAAAAAAAAAGGATCAGAAAAATGATAGTAATTTGAAAATACAGCAAATACTGTATTTTTATGTCCAATTTTCCAGGCCAATTACGACTAAATTTGAATTTGAATATCAACATTATTATTCTCTACAGAGTGAATAAAAAGAATGAAAAATGAAAAAAAAACACAAAATTTTACTCTGAACTGTGATGCAGTTGATGTTTTCATGATTTGCATATTTTGACTTTCTATACTGAAAAAATGAAGGAATTTGGTGAAGAAATGAGGTAGATATGAAAATTTTTGCGGCTGATCCATGTTTACCCCATTGCAATGGAATTTACATAGTAAAGCTGGGTTTTCAGTTCCATTATTTTGTCTGAATATGGTGACAAATCTTTCTGACCTTTGCTTCACAAGAGTAAATTGCAGATCATCAGATTCAGTGAATCCGATGACAATCAGTATATGAATTCTATTAATTTAATGTATCAGATTATTATTTTTAATTTAAAACATTGCAAACATTCAAAAAGCCAATTATTACTTGGTCCAGATAGTGCAAACAAGCTCCCTTTTCAATAACTTTATTCTCTTAATTTTAGCTTCAAGTAGCGCAAGACCATTGTCATAAGCTGGAATAACTTTAAAGACAATTCTCAAAGGACCTGGCAGGATAAGCAGAGCGAAGCGCACTCAGTGTTGACATTGCGTTATCTGTACCCATTTTTACAAATCATATAGCTTTAAATGTGAAGTTTTTTGATCCGAACTTTGAAAAAAACATGAAATGTTCATATTTGAAGGAAATGACACTTTTAGAGGATTTTAAGTGTAGGCTTCAATGGGAAATCGATTTTTATTATACAACCCCAGCAAAAGGTAAACTTTGAGCATGTCGCTTTATAATGCGGGACGTTTCAAGTTCATCCGTTCTCATGAAAACTATAGAAGGGCGTCCTTCATTCCTTATCCGGCGACTTCCTTTTCAAGATTGGGTCAAACCGAACCCGCTTAATTGTCTTCGTCCCTTTAGCCGCTTTCGGTCCGAGAGTTCTTGCCAATGCACGTCTTTTCTCTAGACTCAATGCATACAGTAGATTCTAGACATTGGAACTCCGTTTATAGTAGACATATCATCTCCACCATCATCACTCTGAGTAGTGGTTTCCTCTGCATGTCCATCAGCTATGGTGGTACAAAGCACACGCAAAAAGGAAAAGGTATAAGGATTCAGCAGTCAAGCTCAATTTCGTCCCTAAAATAATCAGTTCAGTTTATTTTCACCTTCATAAATAATAACAAAAACAATGTACAAGGTATGGTAGGATGACCACTAAGAGCAAGCTTGATAATGTGGTCACCCCAAATATGTGTAAGGAGACGATTACAAACAATAAAACAGGACAGAAATGTGTAAGACCGGACAAGACATTTGAGGACAGACAGACATGTTGGCAGGTCAAATGTCCAGAGTAATTATACAAGGTATGGGGCACCTTCACGGGGGTCAGTGGATTAACATGGCCAGACCTGTCCCTACAGGACAACCTGAGCGCAAGGAGAGTACAAAAAAAAAAATCACTTGCAATGCATCTGAAATCCCCTGGTGATCGAACCGGGCGCACACGTTACTTTCTCTTCACGGTTGGATAACCCGGAAAAAACCCTTTAAACATTCTCTAGGGCAAAACCCCAGGAGTCCAGCCCGCCCAACATGGATATATCCCCTCTTTAAAGTGCCCTGTACATTGTTATATTACAGATAAATTTTTCAACGAATGAAGCGATTGAGTCTCTCGTAGCAATAATATGCATAATGGCAAATCAGTGGGATGCACGAAGCGCACACCGGCATTACGGTGTCCCCTTATCCTTTCCCATTACAGCTAATTACAACTCTAATATGGAACCGAAAGCCTTGCTACCCTGGCTGGCTTCCGGCGGATCTGCCTGGGACTCCTACTCCTAAGTTTCCCTCTTCAAGTCCTTTCTTTTCTACTACTGTCTCGTCGAACGCCATCCCACCAATAGCTACGGGTCCCTCTTCTTCCGTCACTCTAGGAGCTTGGTACTTCCAAGCCCTCAGTTCTGGGCCTTCATACAGCTTTAATCTGTCTGTATGAACTACCTTCGGCCTATTGCGGCTGCTCTCTGTATGCTAAAGGTGACATCTGACAGTACGGTCACTATGAGGTAGGGCCCTTCCAAGGGAGAGCCAGCTTTTTTTGGAGATCTTCGGTCTTCTCTGTGTGTCATATAGCCAACAAATTGCCCTGCTTTATATACAGGGCCGAGCACGGATCTATCGTAGATTCGCTTTTGCCTTCTGATGTTTGTCGCTAGGCATACCGGGTATGCCTCTAATTCGCTCTCTATAGTTCCTCAGCGTAATCAGTGGTACACTCTTCCTCTCTTGGTATCGCACCCACTTCTAGGTCTATGGGCAAATTAACTTCCCGCCCATCATCATCATATTCGGACTTTCTCCATTCGAGGCCTGTACACTGGCTCTGTAGGCACATACAACGTATAAGGCAAGTACTGGTCCAGTCCCTCTGACTCTGGTGAGGCTAATCATCATGCACTGCGATCCGGGTTTTACCGCTCAACCATCCCGTCGGACTTGGGGTTGTAGGAGTCGTCCAGTCTTTGTAATTTCAAGCAACTTATGCATCTCTTTGAACACAGCGGATTCAAAATTCCTTCCCTGGTCCGAATGTTAGTTCCAAGGGGACGCCAAATCGACAGAAAATTCATCTACCAGCTTGGCAGCCACGGTCTCAGCTTGTTGGTTCTCAAGCCTCCATCCACTTAGTAAAATAATCACCCACCACGAGAATATACACATTCCCCAGATCAGTTCTGTCAATGGACCAGGCCCTTCCTCTGCGCGCCACGGCACACACTACGGAGAAATGTTCGAATATCCGCATTCATACCAAATCAATAGTACCGCTCGCACGCCTTTGGAAGAGTTTCGTTCCTGCCCATATGTCCTGATGCCTCCAGTAGGGGCTTTCGCAATCCCCTAATGCCGCAAAAGCTCTCAAGTAAAGTCGAGTATCCCACTTCTGACACCAATTTTTAAGGGCCGGGGAAGGCCCTCGGAGGAGGGGATATATATTTTACTATTAATGTGGGTACGGTGGAGGTCGAAATCCACACACTCTATCGTCTGAAATTGCATGCACCAGGAGGCTACTATGATTCAAGATTCAGTCTCTATTATTTTAAGTACACAATATTACATTGGTTTCACACCACTAAATTCCTGGGACCTTCGTTTCCTGTGATACAAAAATGGGCGAGATGAAAACGTCATTTCTCCTCAATGAAACATCTAAGACCTTAAAGCAACATTCTGCTCTTGAAGATCATCATATCTCTACATAATCAATATGAAATTAGGGTAGCTATCCCCAAAAATTTAGGAGCTATGGGAACGCGCGAAGATAGCATGCACCAATGGATCCTGGAGGTCACAGCACTTTTTCAGTCAGGGGTTTTTCCCCTGCAAGAATACGGTTTAAATGGTTTTGTCGGATCAAAATACATCTTCTCAATGAAAACCTTTTTTTGATATTCCCACAGAGTTAATTATAAGGATAGCAACCATGATTTGAAACCACAGATCTCGCCTTTCTCTCAGTTTTTAGGTTATACTTCGAGCGATGTCACCAAAAAAAAACACCTCATCGCAGCAGTGGGGGATTGGACTTACCTGTTTCTCACGTTATACTGGTGTGAATCCTATTATAGAGACCTCAGATTTGTAAATTAATGCATTTCTTTGTATTTGAAAACCTCCTTCACATGTTGTGATCATTCATGCGATAATTTCTTTGTTAATTAACGTGAAGCAACAAAATAGTATTGTCATAAAAATATTTCATATTCTGCTATATACTGAAGAATCTTAGATCGGGCTCACCCCAAAACTATTTTTGTTTTCCATTGGTTTAAAGAAAATCACGAAATAAAATAACTTACCCTTTGCTCCTTATATCACTTGGCCTTTGAGAAGTGAAAAGGAGGGGCTTACTGGGCGGGGAGGGGGGGGGTTCAATCGGGGAGGGCGGTTTACTCGAGGGGGGGGGGGGGGGTTGCGTGGTAACCATGTACAGTCACACAAGAAAGTCCTATTATAGCTGACAACAACTTTCAATTTAACATGTATCAAAATAGCTTCACTTTCTGGATAAAAGAAGAGCGGCCATCATTGGTAAAAATCCGGAAATGTTCATCTAAATGTTGTCATGGCCTATCTTTATCCATATTGTTGGGCGTTTAATCTGCTAAAACATTGCGCAAGCCAGACGTGCTAAATTTTGCACCTTAGACTCGGTCATTTTACATACGCTTAACAAACCGAAGCAGCCTAGAGTGTTTTACAGCACCATTCACACTTACCCAGCTTGCCTCTCGAGCATTTTCCTGCGCTACCCACCCCCCCCCCCCCCCCGCCGCTCTGCATAGACAACACTAGGCCGCAGGGGGCTGCTTTAGTATCACCATTGTTTTGAAAAACAAGTTACAACTATCAAATTACTTACCGAGGTCAGGTGGAGGTCCAACCTTTTGTCGCAGTCTGCTATACACACTCTATAGGTTTCAAACCACTAAATCCTGGTCCCATGCGTTCCTGTACAAATGGGCGAGATGAAAACGTCATTTCTCCTCAATGGAACATCTCAGACCTTAAGCTAACATTCTGCGCTTGAAGATCTCATATCTCCTACCTAATCAATCAGGAATTATGGTAGTATCCCAAAAATTTTCGAGCTACTGACCGTGAAGACTAGCATCACCATGGATCCTGGAGGTCACACAATGTTTTCAGTCAGGTGTGGCCCTGTAAGAATACGGTTAAAATGGTTTGTCGGATCAAATAACATATCAATACCACCTTTTTTGATAGTCCTCAGATTTAACTTATTATTGATAGCAACAATGAGTTTGAACCCCAGATCTCGTCACACTTTTCTCTCAGTTTTTAGGGTAATACTTTTAGGCGAGGTCCAAAAAAAACCCACCTCATCTGCCCCCATTTCCCATATATAAGTACTATTTCCAAGTTAAGGGACTTGATACACTTGGTAAAGATGGTAACAGATCCACAATTCCTGCATGTGATGGTCACCTGGAGTTGGAAGGATCCCCCCAAATCGAAGGACCTGAGTCGTATGAATCTCCAATTGTTACCTGAAGGTTGAATGATCTCCCCAATGGAATGTACCTGAAGTCAGAATGAATCTTCCCTACGGAAGTACTTTGAAAATTTGGAATGAATCTTCCCTACGAAAATGTAACCTGAAGTTGGATAAACTTTCCCACGGAATGTACATGGAGTTGGAATCAACCTTCCCTAACGTTATGACAATTAATGGTGTTTTGATAAGGTCTGGCTCAATTGCCTCTTAAACTCCCGACTATAAAGAGATCGCCTAAAGGCTCGCCGCAAGTCGGAGTCTAAAAGGCTCACCAAACCTATCCAAAACACAACATTATTTTCATAACGGTGTGCTTCTCACCTTATCTATTACAATATAGCCCACATGGGTCCACCTTGGGTTGCCACCAAAGCCCCAGCCCATTTTAAGCCCACCCTGCCCATGGTAAACCCATGTGGGCCCCCAGGGAGGACATGTTGGCGGGTATCCTGAAACCCGAATCTTCTGGTGGCCAACAACGCCAATACTTGGGTTCATCCAACGAGTTCGAAGTGAAGTTCGAGTACGTGGGTTATGTTGGCCAACCATATACGGAATATAAAGCACAACACAGCGTAACAATGAGATTACTTCTGTACAGAACCAACGTTCTCGAACATCCAACTGGTGATTGGCTAACTTCGAACCCTCGGGATGAACCCAAGTATTGGCTGGTTGTGGACCAACCATAGATTGTATATTAGATGGTATTGTGCTAAACATTATACTAGTACTTTAATTTTAAACAAAAACGCCTCCTAACGTCTACCCGGGAATTTATGCCTCTAAATGGCTCCTAAATGATCCCTAAATTACCACAATTTGACCTCAACTTGGCACCTAAAGGACCCCAGGATTGGTGTCTACCAATTGTTCATGTCAGGTTTGACCCTAAATGACCCCGGTATGATTTGTCTCCAAAATGCCTAATGTTCTGGTCCCCTGCACCCACTGACCCCAATTATATTGAATGTTATTGATTTTTGGGTTTTTAAAAAAACAATGGATTTTTTGGATTGATTTCTCTCCCAAATGCCTAATTAATAGGCCATCTGGTCCACGTCTTGATAGTGATAATAAAGTGACTTCTGCTGCCTGACTATACCAGGGACTAGCTGGATCTGTGGGCATGAAGTAATGAAGTGGTTTTTTTTTTTTTAATTTTTTGTGTATAGATATCAGGTCATATAAACTGTTATGGCCATCCCAGATTTGGGACACCCCCCCCCCCCCCAAGAAAATCAGCCCATCTGATTATTGCCATAAATTGTGCTTAAACTTCTCACCTCTTATAGGTGCGAAAAATAAATGGTACGGCCCGCGTGGTACGTAGGTGCATGGCTCGAAAACGGTCGGGAATTGGGAAGTCTCGGAAACTTGGCCATTGGAGGGAAACTTGGCCAATTGGAGGGAAATTTGCATTAAGATATAGTGGGAAGTCTGTGAGAAATGCGACTATCTTTCCCGGGAAATTTACATTTTTTCAAGCCCTGGCGAGGGGTAAACACGTAATAAAGGGGGGGGAGTTTGTATGATTTGAGGCGTCTCAAACTCGCGCTGTTTCCATATGCGCGGATAATCAGCAATAAGAGTTCAGAAAAATCCACTTCCGGTTTGTTGTGCAAGTGCCGATGATGAGCAAACACCGCGAAAGTTTAGTTCAGATTCAGACGGATCAGTGACAAACCAATCAGTTTTCATGGTCCATGGCATGTTGGTCAGGGTACTTGCGTCCGGGACTTGCGTAAGCTTGCGTCTCAGGTGCGTGGTCGCACAGCACAGTAACTTGGACAAAGGTATTACTACCGCATACGGGGTACGAAGAAGGGTGGTGCAAACTGTTTGCCATTTTGAAGGACTCCATGTGACTACAAAATACAAAGTCCTGGCAAGGGATGACGAAGAGAGAGAAGAACACGGTGATGCATGGTTTTGTTTTTGTAGGTTGGTTACATTACTGACCCCACTGTACTGACAGACTCGAATTTCAGCAGCCTTTACGGAATAAAGTGCCATGTGGGTACTGTGCTTGATTCCGTATTCGTTAAGGCTGCTGAAGCTGAGCGTGTCGGGCCAAGTGGGGTCAGTAAATGTTAGCCAACCCATTTTTGTATGTCATGTATGTGTAGGCCTTGTTGTTGGCGCTGTGTAAAGTTTCACATGTTAGCAAATTGGCAGGGTTTTTGTTTGTTGTTGTTTTTTTTTTTGTTTTTTTTTTTGTGAGAATAACTATATAAAGATGCCCATGGGCAAGATCGGGGTATTAATCTAGTACAGACGTGGACGAGACTACCTACCTGCTACGCATGTACCGAAGTACATGTATACAGGCATAAATGTAGCTAGGGCCTAGCCAAAGGCTAGTGGTTGATTGCAAAATAGCTCATTAGCGTGGTTATGCTCTTAACTTAGCTGCCACACACACAATTCAAATTGAAATTTTCCTAGGCCTACCTAATAAAAGTAAATCAAGTCCAAACCAGCTTAGGACCTTGTCTGAAATTGAATGAAACAACTGTTAAAAGGACATGGACTAAGGCAGCAAAGAAGTCAAGTGCAGAATTGTGTAAGACACACAATGAGATAGGCCAAACTGAACAACCAAAACTTCTTTGGACATTTGCCTACCCCTTCCTTGCCAAAGACCCAAGCCTATAGTCGCTGTCACAATTCCTTAGGCGTCTACATACGCGCGCGAGAGTTGATGCGTAAATACGCACCTTTGTGCATTGTCATGGTTCTGTCTGGTGGGAATGTTGGTGTAGTCTCGACGCAGAGAAAAAGAATTATGACAGAGAGTATAGGCTAGGCCTTGAGAACCAATGCATGCCCATCCACAACTTCCTGGCTATAATTGGCTGGATGTTTTTGAACGGGTTGGTACATTTACTGACCCCACTTTGCCTGACACGACTCAGAATTCAGCAGCCTTTACGGAATAAAGTGCTGTGCTTTATTCCGTAAAGGCTGCTAAATTCGGAGTCGTGTCAGGCAAAGTGGGTCAGTAAATGTACCAACCCTTTTTGAACATAGGCCTGTGCCTATTCCCCTATCCCAGGGGGCACTCTAGTCAACTTTTCTTTTTTTTTTTTAGGTAGCCAGGCTAGGAATGTGGATCATGTGTGGCCCCCGATTTCAAAATTTGGGCTAGTTGAGCATGTTGGGGGCTTGTGGGAAGTTGTTAATCATGTGAATAGAGGTGGGCTATTGTTGAGGGTCATAGTTTCAGATCAAGATCAATTGACAAATTCATCCACGCTGACCCCCATTTAGGAAAAATGCAAAAACCAGGCTGCTCCAACAAAAAATCCAAAATGACCCCCAAATTATTGAAAAATCACATTTTCATTTTGGTTTACTATGACAGTGGCATATCTTGGGGGTGCTTCATGGGCGCGCGCCCCTTGGCTGGGGTTCATGCCAAAAACATTCAAATTTCAAAATCAGCCTATTTTCGGCTATTAAAGGTCCTTCCACCCCCGGGGTCCCCCTCAAAAACCCAGGTCTGGATGAATGCCGGTGAACGGTGTAGTGTAGTTTAGGACCCTAACCTATAGGGATGAAATCTTTTTAAGCCATCATTCTAAAGCAACCAGACTAGATTAGATAGCTCTATCCCGTGAACACTTTCAAACAAGGTTTAGGGCAGGGCTTCAAAAATTAAGATAATTGTGGGGTAAAACAGACAAGGTTAAACAATTAACAATTGGCAACATTTCTGAAAAGACACCAAACATGTAAACAAAATCATGAAACTTACATACATGATCAAATATTCTGTTACTGGAAAACAGGGTTAATACTGAAAAAAGAAGTGTTTTGAAGGAAAAAGGGAGAATTTGTGAGTAAAAACACACAAGTTTGAATGGCCAAACTACTTCTTGTGACACATCCCTGATTGGTTCAAGAGATAGAGGCACAACCAAGGGGCATTCTGATTGTGTAAAGAGCATGTTTTGGCATACAAGGTATCGTTGCACCTTTAAAGCCCACTTATCAAAGTAAAAGTTGAAATTAAATTGCAAATGTGCTTGAAAATATTTCTGTAACCAATTTTCCATCACAAATAAAAGTACACCACACATACACACGTTCCTGAAACTGATAAAATTACTTTGTATTTCCCCTTGTTTTAGATACTGTTATAACAAGTTACTACAGACTCAGTAAGAATGGTTATTCCCATGCCACCAAATACTCCCGGGCACCACCAGCAAGGCCCAAGTGGTGGGCACCACCACCACCATCCAAGAGAGACGGGGGCACATGGCCACATCACTATTGTTAACCAACATGCTGTACAAGCCTATGAACTTACCAAGTTCCTGAAACAACACTTCAAAGTTCCCACAGGTACAGTAGCTTACAGTATTATTCAGGCATCAGGAAAATAAAAGTTTGATGGCTGGCACAGATCAAAATTTGTCACTATTGCTCTCTGAGTGCAGGTCAAATCAAGGGTGGATCTAGAATCGTCAAAGAGGGGTCCAAAAAGGTTTTAAAAACTGTGTTTTATCAACCAACACATTTTACTGGTTCTCCTAACTCCTTACTCAAGTACCATACACATGTATAGGAATTACAGCAATAAGTAATGAGTAAAGAGTTCTGAGAATAATTACTGCTTGCCAAAACAGTTTTTCCTTTTCTTTGGACCTCCACTTGGAAGATTCTAGATCCAGTCCTTACATATTACAGGAAACAGGAAAGTGTTTGTTTGAAAACACTCCTTCTTCCAGTATTATTCAATATCATGTAAACAAAATGAAACATACATACATCTTGTTTAATAGCAAATTTTGCACGAAAACTGAAAAATATCTGCATGATTAACCAAGATTCATGTCACGTTTCTCTTCCTGTTTCTCCCCTCTTATTGTTGCCTTGTCTTCTTGAATCTTCTTGAAACTTCCTCTTTTTGGCCAATCACATATGAAATGGATACAGGTGTTAGAGGTGTAAGGCTCAAACTTTCAAATCTAAGGGAAATTTTGTGACAGTAAGCATGCAGAAAAGGTGGTCTTTGGGTGAGAGAAAGTTGAGTTGCCCAAAGTAAGGCCAAAAAAAATGTTGTATTAGAGTAACCTGCCCGACCCTAATTTTAAAAATCAAGCCCTGTACAAAAGTATACCTACCCTATTTTTTTTATTGATATTCAAAAATCTTATTTTTCAAGTTGTTTTACCCTGATTTTTAACCGATTTTCTCAATATTTTTTTTGTGTTCTGGTGTAACTTTGCCAACTTCTCTTTAAGATTTTCAATAATAAGAGTCAAAAGTATAATTACATAGATGTGTGATGATTTGATGTAGTTAATGCATTAATAAAAAAACAAAAAAACACCCGCCCTACCCTATTTGAAAATTTCTTGTTACTCCAATACAACAATTTTTTTTTTTTGGCCTAAGGGTTATCTGGGTGACAAATTTGCTAAATCTTCACAAAATGGGATCTTTTGGTAAAAATTCTTTGATTTTTTTTTCAAAATGTTCCCCAAAAAATTGGGGTCTTTGGGCTAAAGCAGTACAATTTGCTTTTTATGCTCTGTGAAAGGAAACAAAACAGGCTCACTGCACCCATTATTTTACATGTTTTATTCTGTCATGCATGAAGTCACATAAACCAGTAGGTAGAGTAAGCCCGTTGTAATTATGGGCCACCACCATAGCTGGCAGGACCACTTAGCAATCTGTTGTGCATGAAGTGTGTGTCACTAAAATTGAAAAGTTGAAGTTCAATTGGAACCAAACTTGTGTCATAGGTGCAACATGGGATCCCTCATATGTTGATGAGGTCATAGGTCACATGCCAAGGTCAAAGGTCATGTGAGGTCGAGGTGAAATTGGCTGGCAGCCCACAGCTTATATTCTTTGAAAAAAAGAAAGCGCACAAGACGAGAACTGCAAAATTCTATAGTTTCATTTTGCGAGAACTGCAAAATTCTAGTTTCATTTTGTTTTAAAAAGTATAATAAGCCGTAAACTTTTTGAAAAATATGTGGTATTTGGGTGACAACGCTGCTGAAAATGTGGGGTCTAACAGCCTTACATATGTCACCAATTGGATGAAAATGTGGCATTGATGGAAAACACAGTAACTTACCAGTGCAATGCACATCGCCGTACCTTTTCAATGTGTAATGATGACATGTATGTCACTTAATTATTCTGTCTGGATGAGGAATATTATGTACCCCAATCTCTTTAGAAAAAAATCCATATTTTGTCACAGTCCAACCATACAAGGCAGAGAAGCTGATCCGTCGCACCAGCAGAACGTGCGCGGGCGAATACAGCAAGGAAAAGTGGAGAGAGAACTTTGGCAGGAGACAAGAACATCTGAAGGAGGGATTCTTTACCTCACAGTGGGAACCTTATGAACCTCTTGGGGACATTGAATTGGATTCCAGGAATATGGTGCTGAATGTGCTGGAACAATGTCTGCCAAAGAAGGTCAGCATGAAATACTTAAAGGCTGACTCAGAGATGTCCTGATGAAGGCACACTCAATTTTCAAACAAATTGTGTTTTTTGCATAATATATAATGCTTGTCCATGTACTAATCATTGTGTGAAATAACCAAGCTCAAATTGAAGTCCTTCATAGAAAATCACAACTTTGTTATAAAATTCTGGATCCAGATTTTTTGTTATATGGCACTGTTATACTGTGCATAAATGTTTACTGCATGAAAATGGGAAATCCGATTCATCTCTAACTTTGGAAGTAAGCATTTTACATGACTATCTTATTTTTAATTATTACGCACAAAAATTATAGTTCTAAATCTCTGAACCCAGCAGTTTCCTTCCAAGACTGAATAATAATTCAACTTTTTTTAAAAGTGTGCTATTTTCTTGTCATGGCAGTCCAAGTTCAGTCATGTTTGTGACATCATTTTTTATCATGCCTATTTCACGAATTTACCATTTTCTCTGAATTTTGGACGACTGAAAGACCCAAACTTCCACTACACAAAGGATGGTCTTGCATTATTATAATAACACTAAAACAAGCGTTAATCATGTTTCTGGATGTTACTGAAAACGCTTTTTTCCCCAAGAAAAATAATAGAAAAAAATATCATAAATATGCTTTTTCATGTCCCTGATTGTCTTTTGTTTGTATGAGACCTATAATTTTAGAATTTTTTTCATGTTTGGATATTTGTAAAAGTTAATGGTTTAATTCAATTGGTCATCAGAACTATTGTGATCTGATGTAAAAAAGTCCCAATTTACATGCATGCTTAATTAGCATAATCAATTATGTGCATATATAATGAGGCATATTTGAAACATGATAGCAGCACTGCTGTAGGTGGTAACAATATCAACTTGCACATTATTTTAAAGCTTAAGTCTTAAGCTAGTGCTTGACATTCTCAAAATTCAAAATTAATTCAAAAAAATAATTTAAAAAAAATTCAAAGAAATTGAGAAAATCAATAAAATCGTCAGCTAATTAATATGCATAAGCACCACAGGTCCCCCCATGGGAATAAATTAGGAAAACAAGCAATGTCAAGCACAACAATAAAAACAATAAAAAAACAATAAAAAGAAATAGAATTGCGTGCTTTTCAATTGGCATCTTTAAAATATCGTAACTTCGGAACCGCAGCTCCGATTTCCATCAAACAAAATGCATATTAAAATACTATTTCCCCTTCTTTCTATAAGATCATATTGCAAAACACATAATTTAAACAATAATTATAGGTCTCATCCCTTAAAGCGGCACTGGCACATTTTCACAAAATATGAAATTTCTTCAACTTGCTCTCAAATGGTAGTCTAGGCCATTGGAAGAACAGCGATATATTTTACACATAAAAATAACATACCCCAAAACAGATAGGGACATTGATATGAGGATAAAGACATCCAGGTAATTTGGTAATTTGTAGGCCAACTTTAAGTTTTCCATAACTTTAATCAACAAATGTGTATATTACATGAATATTTTTGACTCGTACTCACTGATATTAAAACCACAAAGCTTATAGACCGGTCAAACAGTGTGCATAGCGTGGGAAACATGCATACGGCGTGCCTGTTCTTGTGTTAAACGCCATTTTTGTCATCTGCTGAATTAAGCGTCGCCGGCGAAGCTAAATTACAAAATCGTTCTGTTTACCCATAAGGAAGCTGATTTGGTCTTAATCATTTCGGGTGAGGGCTTTTGTATATAAAAGCTTTACAACCATGCAAAAATATCAATTTTGAAAAATCTTGAGGGCGCACTATTTTTCAAATGTGCCAGTGTCTCTTTAACCAGGGATGCACAGAATTTTGTCCTGAGTATCCTAATGGATCCCTGCTGGATTCACAAATTTGTACATTTCAGCCATTTTCAAGGTGTGAATGGATCTAATTAAATTAGACTTGATCACTTCCTAAATGAAGCCATCTTAACGCTTAAAGGGGGATGACCCGATTTAAGTATAAAGTGGCCTTCACTCCAAAACCCCATCTGTAAAGTTTCATGCCGATATTTCAATCCATTTTGATGCGAGAGCTAAAAACATGATTTTGTTAGCCCCATAGACTACTATGTAAAATTAATATTGGTAGACCAAAATGAAGCACATTTTTGCTCATAACTTCCAAACCAAACATTCTTTAGCCCTAAGATTTCACAGGGTAAATGAGAAAATAGTAGCTTTCTTCAGATACCAAATGTTGACCACTTCCAGTAAAATCTGGGGTCCCTGGGGACGAGGCTATTAGCAATCGGACCATGGACCTTTAAATGTATGGGGGGGAGGTCCATTTGGACCCAACATTTTGTTTTGCGTGCACCATGTTTAAATTATTTTTGCCCCAAACTTTATCCCATGCCTAAATATCAGTTGCACATTGCACATATTTTGGCGGAAAAAATTCAAATCGGCCATGGCGTTTTATGCTAATTAGCATAAATAAACATTTTGGTGGCGCTATTCAACATTTATTTGCCCCTTAAATCGTACTGGAGTAAATTTTTAAAATTTTTATTTCAGCAATGTTTATTGATTTATGTTCTCCTATCATGACCCAAATTTTATGGAAAAAATCCTTTGGGAAAGGGTTTTTTAAAATTTTTTGGCAGGAGAATTTGGTGCACGTCATAAAAAATTGGTTTCTGGACCACCGTTTTGAATTGGTACAACCAATTTTCATTTTTTTCTGTTATGAAGTCGTGTTGATGTACCCCATCAATGACCCCCATCAATGTACCCCATCAATGAGTTTTGGTAAAACTTTCAATGGCAAAGTGGTTTTCTGAGGGGTCTACATAAGCCCCCTTCCCATTCACCAATGAGAGTGCACAATGTGATAACTAAAATGACTTTCTTAAGATTTCTTTGTTTTTGTCTTTATTTTATTGTTTAGCTAGCACTACCTGGACTAGGCTTTGCTGGACATCGGGTCACTGTGTCACCAACAAAGGGACTCGAAAATGAAGGCAAACTAAAGGTAAACAAATCTGAAATCTCGGAACAAGAAAAAAGGTGCATTATACTCGGGGACAGAAACCCTTTCACGAGCGCGTACCACCTGGTTGTAAAAGGGGTGGAGCTATCAGCACGTATGACGCATGGTCGGTGACCCAGCAACAGCAGATCGCTTCGGTGGTCAATCAGAGGCAACAGCATATTTTCTGCAGTAAATACGCAGAGAACCAGGAAGTACACACTCGTCAAAGGGTTTCTGTCCCCGACTATAATTAAACATAAAAAGACAAACATTTATCAGCAATGTAACTGATGGTAAAAAATCTCTGTCACCACATATGCAGATAGGGGGAATTTGGATTTCACGGAAAACACATTGTTATGACGTCTCGTAGGCGTCAAAGGTCAGAAATACCTTTCAAACACAAATAAATGAGCCTTGTGCACAAGTGATCTAAATTTTATACAATAAAACAGATTTTAATGATTTGTAATTGGTTCAAGAATTTGGTATGTCCAAAACAACATTGCATAAAATTACACACAATATTTAAGATTATACTTAATTGTAAACAAGAATGTCCACAAGAAGCGTTGCAGTTAAACGATGATATGTCCTCACAGCGAAGACTCCAAAATGACAGTATGCAAAGTCACATAAACTCTTCAGGTAATATATTCCATGGGAATCTTCTCAGTCCTGAAGTTAACTTTGTTCAGCAGTTCAAGACGACAAGGTTACTTAAGTCCCTTGACGACACTAATATTTCACAGTTTATCAGTCCAAGATAATCACCACGATTTCTATCTGTCTACAATTTGGAATCCTATTTTGATTCCCAGCACTTTCGGCTTCAAAGACGACAGTAGAATAATTACCGCACTCTGCTCACATGGAATTGAAAATATAATAAATCCTGGCACTGTGTGGAGCATAAATCTACCATTATTGTAGAAAAAACTAGCTATAACCATACTGTATAGCTGATTACAACTGGTGACAAATCTTCTGGCCAAGTTTTCCTTCATATATACACAATTTCATAAAGTTCACAAGTCTTAAAATAGACATTACAACATCTGAATCACATCACTTTCCATATATAACTTTGTGGGGAAATTCCCTGATCTTACAATGGTTTGATCTCAAAGCATAAACAAGTTGACTCAGTTTCTAAGTTACATCTTGGGGAATTCCCCACTTCCCCTATTGTACAATCTAAACAGGTGCACCTTGCAAAAACAAACTAGGGATATTCCCCTTTCTCTCTTTTATAGTAAACAAAGTACTTTTCCCGTGAGAAATCTCTTCTGAAATAAAATTGAGAAAATAAAATAAAATACTATTTTCAATCACAAAATGGAGGCTATAACAACACGAAAAACATGAATGCAGGATTGTATCACATGCATTATTTATGGGTTTTATGCTCTAGAGCTAGGTTACATTGCAAATGGGGAGTTTACATAACCTGACCCATCTGACACACTTTTTTCTGATACACTTATGAATTCAGAAACCCTTCGTGGAATAAAGCACATGTTTATTCCGTTAAGGTTTCCGAATTCATAAGTGTGTCAGAAAAAAGTGTGTCGGATGGGTCAGGTTACGGAAACTCCCTTGCAAATGCAGGCACTTGGAGAGAAATGCAAAATATTTGCTGCTGAGTGAAATGCATTTCTGAATATTTTAAAATGTCCCAATTGTGAGTCCATTCAGGATAGAACAAAGGCAGCCAATCTGGGTTCTGCTTGGCTATTTCTGTGATCCCAATCTACACCTTAAGGTGCATTTTGTGATCTTAGCCCCTTTGTTTTTATGGTTCAATAGATATCCTCCAGAAAAGGTTAGCTCAAAAATTTCACTTGATTCTGATGTTATGAGCAAATAATCAAAACTGGTTTATTCAATCGTGTATCGTAGCCGGTAGGCTAAATTGCTAGAGACATACAACAAACTAATCAAACAGAAACAATGCAACTTCAAGGCAGAAGCTTAATCAGCGCCATGTTGCAACATCCAAACAAACTAATCAAACACAAATACACACCGAATGGGAAGTGAGAGCTTTCATGGTTCCTTTGCACATATCAAATTAACCATGAAGAGAGTGGTAATTCTGAGTTTAACCAATATCACTTATACAAATTAAAACCAGAATTGAGTACCTTGAATAAATCCAGCAAGTGGCCCCACCGAAATTTGAACCTGGGACCCTTGGGTCCAAAGGCAAGCTCCCTAACCATTAGACCACGCCACTCCCTAACCATTAGACCATGGCACTCATTATCATAGTGCTCCATAAGCCACTGTCTGTACTAATTTCTGTTTATGGAAAATAGAAAATCGCAAATTTCCAACAAAGTAGATCGAATCTGCAAGTCTGATTTGGGACGCACACTTTTCTTAGGCCAACAGTTCAGATGATAGGAGAATCTCAACAATTTTGAGATAAGTCGGGGGACGAGGCTGTGGATCATAAAATGCCCCTTTACAGCCAATTTAACTTGAAACACATGGAAATTCACAGTTCACAAAGGCCTACCAAGAGCATCTACTGATTACAGAAAATACTCATTGTTTTTAAAAGTATGTAAAGAGATACAGGGTGGAAATAGTACTTAATGGTAATTTGGCAGAATTATATCATACTCTTTGCACCTACTTTGTATTCTGTCTTTATTCTGTTAAAGCAATAACAGCACATTTTTTTGAAGAGTACCCCCAATTTTCCAAACATTTTGAGATTTTTACACATTGGTAACTGGCAGCAAACTATACCTGTGAATGGTAGAGCTCGAACATGTCTATGTGTCGCAAAAGAAGGAATTTTGTAATTACGATAATTGATATCGGAGATCCTGATAATAATTCAACGGCTGCTGGAAACGGCCTTGCAATATGAAATAGCCTGGAAATAGCGCCATGTACATGTCTACGCGTATCCATTAGCTGTTCCGTTGATTCAATCAAGTCAATTTAGAGGTTATTTTCATGATGTGGCGCTATTTTCACAAATTATGGACAGACAGAAATTTGGCATTTCCAGTTCCGCTGTTAAATTACAATGGAGGATCCCGATTCTAATTACAAAATCGCTTCTTTTATGTAAAATACTCACTTTTGAGCATTACAATTCGCAGGTATAATTTACTAGACAATTACCAACACAACTGTGCAAAAATCTCAAATTTTGAAAATTGGGGGTGCTCTTCAATATAGAGCAGTAGACCCAAAATCACAACTTTTATACATTAGTTACCAAAAGAAAACTAAATAACATAGATTCTGCTATCATCCTGTCACTTTATTTGAGGAGGGCTTTATTTTTCTCTTTTCAACATCATCTTTTTTTCAGGCACAAAGTCCAGCTGGAGACAAGGTAGGCGAGTTAAGCGAGGTCGACCTAGCAACAGCAGGTTTCACCTTAATTCAAAACTATCTCAAGGATACGCACAAGATGCTGACGGCAGGCAGAGGAGGACAATCATTTGAGAAATGTGTCAAAGAAATTGAGGTAATAATGCTTAAAAAGTCAATCACCAGCAGTGCCGGGGGGGGGGGGGGGGGGGGGGGGGGGGGGGTAAGGCTGTGGGTCCAAAAAAAATGTCCCTTTAAGCCAGAAAAGTCTTAATTATGAAAAAAATTGTGAAAAACCTGGCGAAACCAGATCTTTGGAAATGGGGGCACAGAAGGGGTGCCGATGTATTTTCTGATTTCTGAAGGGGAAAATTTGGTTCCTTCTCCATAGACACTGTACAAGCAGTCAATTAATTTGAGTTGGCAGGGGGCAAGGGTTCTGTGCAGCCAAACCACCCCCCTACCCAACATCGTCGTAATAATCTTATTACATAACGAAAGCATATTCAACTTGTTTACTTCAGTTGTGTTCTAATACATTGGTAAGAATTCTATTCCAAATATGCAAAAACCCAGGTTAAAAAAAAACAATTGGGATGCTTCTTACTGGAAATGCCCTTGTGTCTCTTTTTTACAGCTTTATTCCATTAAGGTTGTTGAATTCATAGTGTTCAGGGGAAGGTGGTCAGGTAAACCTTGTCAGGTTACAGAAACATCCATGGAAGTGCATCATTCCAGTAACAACCTTTAGATTTCAGGTTTATGCAGGTGCAGAAATATAAGAGACAATGGCCGGTATTCACAAAGAATTTAGTCCTGGCTTAACTTTTAGTCCAGGACTAAGTCCTACTAGAAGGTCCTCTAATTCATTTTCTCTCCTATATTATCCTTTTCTGCTGAAAATACAAAGAGAAAGTACAAATCGACACTCAAAGCTGAGAACTTAACTATTTCATATTGTTTCTCTTTCGGATTCTGTTTTTAAAAATTTAAAGTGTCAGGAGGAGATTTTTTAGGATACCAATTTTTCTCAAATTTCACTGGATTTGTTGTAGACCATCTACCGAAAACGTTTTGAAGGTATATTGGACAAACAGGTGCAAAAGAAAACCGCAAACCTTGTTTTGAACTTGCCTGCTATCGTAATCGTTCCCCCATAGAAAACCATGCTTTGACTTTCTGTTGTGCATGACAGAAACTACTAAATCATCATCTTATTACATAAAGACGGCGTATTCGGCTTATTCACTTCAGATGTGATATAAACATTGGAAAGCATTCCAAATATGCAAAAAACTGGGGTTTAAGAAAAATTGGGGGCGCTTCTTTCTGGAAATCTCCTCATGTCTCTTTAAAGGGTCCTTCTAGATGGACTTAGTCCTGGACTAAGAGTTAAGCCAGGACTAAGTTCTTTTGTGAATACCGGCCATAATGCCTAACTTTCCACACAAGCACGCATCCATCCGGATACCATATTGAAGATGTGGAAAGTTAGGCTTGGTTTTACGGGCCCGACCGACCCAGATTTGGTGTTTTGGAAGATTTTTTTTAGTTTGCCAAGATCATGTAAAATCAGCTGTTTTGGGGCTAAATTTTTAAAAAAAATTTAAAAAAATTTTTTTCCAGATTTTGGCTCTATTTTAGGCCAATTTTAACCTCTAGAGGAAAAAGAAAAAAAAAGTTGCCCGACCGACCCCTTTTGAAAGGTCCGCTCTCCCGTAAAATGGGGTTTGTTTTCTTTCGTCGCCTTATGTCTCTTATGCATCTGCACCCGCATAAACCTGAAATCTAAAGGTCATTACCGTAGGAGTGTATGTGTACACATCTGATTAACCATCAGCAGAGTATCTATCATTTATTTTATCCTGCAGGAAAGAAAAACGTCAACTTGCAGAGAATGCAGACACAAGCTCCAATGCCATCACATTTCTGCCTCCAAAGATGTCAGCGTGGTCAATCAAAGATGTGTCAGGGCCAATGGCAACATCTCATTACCAGCAACAGCATGTACGGTCAATGTCAGCTATGTCTACAGAATCCACGAGAAGTGCTGCTTCCTCGGCCTCAAAAACGAAGCCTGTGGATAGCGACGTAGAACTGGAACGCATGAGGTATGAGTTCACCGTAAAAACTTGAGTGAAAGTGTAGAGACTATAATAGCTGATCACAACATTGATCAGGAACTGTGTCTTCTTTGAATACAGTCTCAACAAAGTTGTTTATCTAACCTTGCACTCAAAACACAGAAGAAAGATTACTTATTAAATCAAATCATCAATAATAATAACACACATGACATAACATAAGGGAATTTACAATCCTCAAACTTTCTCTCCAAGTTCTACATGTATCATATTATATTAAAGGCCCAACAGTGATTTGCTAAGTCAGAAAATATTTTCCTTTCCCCCAGTTTGTCTCCCAAACATGAGTCCCACCATGTGATGGATAACTGTTAAATTACTGTGGCAAAATTCTCATGCGCTTCACACACATTTCAGCATATTTATTGTCTATTTCCCCCATTAAACTTGCAATTTTTCACGTACTTCATGCGCATTTACCCATTTTGGCTTCAAAATTTCACTTCACCTTTCCCCCTTAAACTTTTCTTTCCCCCTTTGTCCCCCTCCCCCCCCCCCAAAAAAATGATCATGATGCTACCACTGGAAACAAGTATAGGTTTCGTAACATACTCAACCCCTACGATTGATACGACAAACCTATAAGGAAAAAAAATCAGATATTTAAAGGCACTATCAGTGATAGAAAAAATCATCAAAAATCAGATTTTTGCATGTCTGTAATAGTATAGGTATCCTAACATACCCTACAAGTGATAAGACCAAACACAGACTAACAAGGGCAAAATCATATATTTTAGTCATTATTGTCCGTACAGACACTTACTACAACACGTAATTGAATTGGAGATTCATATCTTTGAATAGTGCTGCTTTCTTCCTTTTCAGTCACTTTAGACTTATCCTTCACTGCAGAGCTATTCCTGCAAATTTCAAATATTTTGACACAGTTTGGTTGGATTACTGATAGTCATTACTGTCCGTACAGATACTTACTGCAACATGTATTTGAATGGAGATTTGTGTCTTTGAAAATTTTTTCTTCCTTTTCTGACAATTTTTCACTTGGAAAAATAAAAATGAGAATTCTACAGACTTATCCTTCACTTTTAAGTTACTCCTGCAAATTTCAAATATTTTAACTCTTTCAGATGGATCATTGATAGTGTCTTTAACTGTCTAACTTGTCTGGTTTAAAGGTCCGTGGCCCGATCACTAATAGCCTCGTCCCCAGAAGCCCCAGATTTTACCGGAAGTGGTCAACATTTTGATATCAGAAGAAAGCTACTATTTTTCGCATTTACGCTGTGAAATATTAGAGCCAAAGAATGTTTGGTTTGGTTTTGAGCGAAAATGTGCCCCATTTTGGTCGACCAATATTAGTTTTACAAAGTACTCTATGGGGCTTACAAAATCACGCTTTTAGCTCTCGCTTCAAAACGGATTGAAATATCGGCGCCAAACTTTACAGATGGGGTTTTGGAGTTAAGGACAATCTATCAAGATGAAAACTTCATATCCTTAAATCGGGCCATCCCCCTTTAATGTGAAGACTAATGATTATAATATGTGTATCTCTTTAACAGATTGGCCTTCAGTCGAAATCGAAGAACCATTATCCAGAAACTCGATGCCATATACAAGATCATGAATGCACTGCACAACATGAAAAGTCGTGATCTGAGGACCAGGGTTCCACTTTCACATGATACTGTTAAATTACTTTATAGAGAGGTACCACTGTTTGAGAGAACAGGATTTAGGTAAGAAAAAAATTGAACAAAGATTTAAAACAATATGTTCAAAAAACGACATTTAAAGTGCTTGTTCTGATTTATGTCAAGCATGTTCTTTACTTGATATGAGAGCCTGGCACATGCATACACTCACCACAAAGAATCATGGGAAAACAAACTTGGGGTGTCGATGAATGGTAGAAATAGCGATAGTACATATTGCAATGCCCCATTAACTACTGTTCTACTACTAACTACTATTAAATAGGGAAGGTTAAAGTGACAGGACGAAATTTTTTTTTGGATACAAATTTCTCTCAAATTGCACTAAATTGGTTGTAGACCACCTACCGAGAACGTTTCAAAGGTTTTTTTGAACAAACAAGTACACAAGAAAACCGCAGACCTTATGTTTTGAACTTGTCTGTTATCGTAATCATACCCATAGAAAACCATGCTTTGAATTTCTCAATCATCATCTTCATTACATAAAGAAAGCGTATTCAGATCATTCACTCAGTGTATCTAACATTGGTAAGCATTCAAATATGCAAAAAACCCGGTTCAAAAATTGGGGGGGGGGCGCTTTGTTCTGGAAATGTCCTCAGTCTATTTAACACAAAACAAACGACTTACTCTGCCAGTGCTCTTATCAGTTTCTAATGTAATTGATGATGTGGTTTTCCATATGAATGTTTTGTTTAAAGGGGGGATGGCCCGATTTAAGGCTATGAAGTTTTTATATTGATAGATCGGCCTTCCGCCCCCAAACCCCATCTGTATAGTTCGCCACCGATATTTCAAATCCGTTTCATGGAGCGCTAAAAATGTGATTTTGTAAGCCATAGAGACACTGTGTAAAATTAATATCGGTCAACCAAATGGGGCACCTTTGCCTCATAACTTCCAACCCACATCCCTCTTGCCCCAAGATTCACAGGGTAAATGAGAAAAAATAGTAGCTTTCTTCTGTACCAAAAATGTTACACTTCCCCGGTAAAATCGGGGGATTCTGGTACGAGGACTATTAACGATCGGGCCTGGACCTTTAAAGTAAGCCAGGAAAAATGGCTGAAATATTCTCATAGTGCTGCTTCACAATGGTCATGTGTGACAGGTATAATTTGCCAAAGGAATATCAGGAGTGAGGTTCCCAGATGATGGTGGTCAGCCTCACTAAATATGGCAACTCGCACAAAAATCAAAAAATTCAGCATAACGAGTTGCAAACCACAACCAATTGGGGCTTTGATGCTGGGTCAGTTCACGGTGTTCCATTAGACCCAATTACGACTTGTCCGGTGTCCGTTATTCATACCAAAAAATCAGAAATAACCTTTAAAGTGGTTGGTCATCAGCTCCTTCGGTTTTAGAATAAGAAAATATTCCTGACACATATGGAATTTTGCTTTTATGGAGGTTCTCTTCTTTTAACCTAGGGCATCTTGTCAACACAAAGTGACCCATTTTGCAAAGCAAATGGTGACGTTAAAATTGAGAATTATGGCCGCCCTACAATTGGAGCGTCCTTCTTCTAAGCTTTGGCCATATTGCAACAAAGTGGCCCATTTTGCCTAAGCACATTTTGGTCAACAACTCATGGAAGAGATCCTATGGTTGACAGTGTGTCATTTGCTAGGAGGTAACAGGCACATTTTTAATTAGAACATTACTCACCAGCAGCACTTGCAGTTATCCGAGCAGAAGTCTATACCTCGGGTTCCGTTCCGCGCCAAAATTGTGCATAACCCTAACTCCTGCTATGTCCTACATACGAGACTAGACTTTTTTTATACCAAAGTTTACAAACAGTGCTTTGGATAAATTGGTTCCAACCTCCCCCCCCCCAAACGCCCCATGGCATAGTATGCCAGTAGATTTTCAACTGAGTTTCATCACGAACGGACCCCTGATGATCTTGCTAGGGTTAAACTTTTTCTAACTTGTTTGTTCCCTTCCCCTGATTTGAAGGCCTCCACTTAAGTGGTTTGACGTGTGATTTGGTACTGCGCAAGCTGCTTTACACCTTCAGCATTCTGTTTGGAGCCCAGTCATGGCAAATTGGAAGAAATTTTTGTTTTGAGCTGCGAGGTAATCATGCGCGCAATCCCGCGAATACTGTGCGCTTGTTTTGCGTTTATTAAATCGCGCATCTCTACTAACTCTACTACTGCCTGCGTTTTCTGCTTTGCTGCATGCCGAATGTGGCGCGGATTTTTCTTGCCCGCCCACACAAGACGCCCCAAATTTGAAAAAAGTGTCCAATTTCAGTGGGGTTTTCGGCGTGTATGGAAAAAGTAAGTCGGTGACCCCATTTTTATTTCAAAATTTTGAAGAACAACATCGTGACCTCAACATATTTAGAAATTAAAAACTTTTATCGAGAGTTTTTATTTTGTAGGCGATTCTAAACGTCCAAATTTTGACTTTTCCCCATAGACTTTTTTGCGTGGTTTAAAAAGTGACAACCTACCTTTTTTGTTTTTGGCGTATACTAAAACAAAGTCGGGGTGACCCCATTTTTTTCAGATTCTAATCAGCACCATTATAAAATACCATATATGTGAAGTCTGGAAAATTTACGAGTAGATCACGAAACACGTCAAACCCCCTAGTTAAGTTTTCCCCTCTATTGCATTGTTTTGTTTTGCAGTCGACCACTTGGAACCACCACAGCAAGATCTTATTCCTCATGGTGCAAGTGCACCAATGGAATCCATCCAATCAGCAGATGCTTCACAGGTTGTAATGAATTGAACCCATCGGCATGTTGGCACTAGGTATTCCAACATTGGCAGACACCAAAGCAAGATGATATCGAGGTCTACTCTGCCACGATCTAGCGCTCACATCAGCAAGACACAGGATGCGCCACATTCAACAACACCTCCAATGGCATGGAAAAAGTAAATAAATTTAAAGGCCGACTCAGAGATTTTGAAATATTTTTTTTTTGTTTATTACTTAAAAATTGTCAACTAGAACTAAAGATAGTCACCTAAATAGCTCAATTCCAAATTTTGAGGTGAAATGAATTTTTGTAAACATTACGTATAGTACAGAAGTACCATAGAATACGGTGTATAACAAATTTTCCGGATCCGGAATTTTGTTACAAAGTTTTTCTATATTTTCTATATGAAGGACATCAAATTGAGCTTAGCTATTTCACACAGTGATTAATATGTGGACAAGCATTGTTTATGCAAAGAACACGATATGTTACAAAATTGAGGGCACCCTCATCTGGAAATCTCTGAGTCAAACTTTAATATGAGATACCAGATTCAACAAATGCTTACTCTAGTAGAGAGAGCCCTTTTTAGAAAATTGTGATTTTAGTCAAAAAGTGATAAATTGCACCATAAGGCGACGAAAAAAGAAAATCCTGTTTTACGGGCGAGCGGACCTTTCGAGTAGGGTCGGTCGGGCGAATTTTTTATTTTCTTTTCTGGAGCTCAAAATTGGCCTAAAATAGCCCCAAAATCTGAAACATCAAGAGAAAAAATGCAAATCTAAAAAGAAAATTTGCCAAAATTGATAAAATTTGGGCTAAAATCAGGCTGATTTTACATGATTTTTGGAAAAAAACTAAAAAAAAAATCTGCAAAACTGAAAAATCAGGGTCGGTCGGGCCCGTAAAACAGGGTTTTTTTTTTATTTTCGTCGCCTAAAGGTTTTCAATGTTTCATCTATAGTCCATTTATCTTCCTCGAGTCAGTGACGTCAACATGTTGAGAGAGCTATTTTGAGTATGCAGTATCGCACCGCCTTTATACGCGCGTGTGAGTATGCCAGCGTTTTGAAAAAAGCCCGCGTTTTAATGCTGCGTCTTCTGCACAACACACTGACGTCACTGACTCAAGGAATACGCACTAAAATTGAAAATGTGACCGGATGAACAAAATGTAGAATCTACAACTCAGAAGAAGAAAAAATAACTTCAATCTGGCAATTCTCGTTCAGTGGCAGCACCACGGGGGGCATTTTCCCCCCTAAATTTTTTTTGTTTGCCCCCCCTGGCCGAAAGAAAAAAAATGATGGATTTTTAGCAAAAATGAGCGATTTGGGACAAAAAATCACCAAATTTGGGGGGAAATTGGCCAAAATTTGGCCACACTGACGTCACTGACTCAAGGAATACGCACTAAAATTGAAAATGTGACCGGATGAATAAAATGTAGAATCTACAACTCGGAAGAAGAAAAAATAACTTCAATCTGCCAATTCTCATTCAGTGGCGGGGCATAGGGGGGCATTTTCCCCCCTAAATTTTTTTTTTCAGTTTTCCCCCTTGGCCGAAAGAAAAATGATGGATTTTTGGCAAAAATGAGCGATTTGGGGCCAAAAATCACCAAATTTTGGGAAAAATAAGCGATTTTGGGCCAAAATTGGTTAGGAATTTCCAAATATTTGATACTTTGCCCCCCCAAGAATTTCACGTTGCCCCCGTTTGCCCCCCAGAAAAAGAGGTCTGGCACCGCCACTGTTTTCATTTGTTTTCCCTTGTAGATATGGAAGAGTTGGTGCCCTGATGATGAACAAGCTGAAATCACAACAGAGCCAGCAGCAGGAGAAAGATAGCAAACAAATTGAGACATGGGAAGATCTGCTAGCCCTTCAAACCGGCAGCAGTGGCCTTGGGACACACAGACTCAGTATTAACCCTGGTAACCTACACTCCTAGCCAAAATTGTTGGAATTGATCTGATCATGTCAGAGCTGCCAACTCTCTGGGATTGTCCGGGAGATTCCCGGAATTGAACTCAATCTCCCGGTCTCCCGATTGAGCGCTGAAATCTCCTGGATTTTCCGCCCTCTGATAGAAAAAAAAAAATTTACTTGGAAAAGGTGCTTCCCGATAGTCAGTATTTTGCATCATTTTCGTACCAAATACGGGAAAGTACAAGTCAGACGGTGGAGTCCTGTCAATTTTTTCGGAAAGCTTTATTTTAAAGAGCTCTATCTCATGGTGTAGTTCATAACTATGTAGGTGGCTCCGTTTTCAAGTTACGAACCTTTAAAGTTGACTTTTACTTCAACCTGTTCATGTAATTCCAAATGGACTAAGTTCCTACTGACAGTTCCTTAAATGGGCAAGCTTTCAATTGATCTTTAAGACAATATCCATTGGCTGTATCCTTCTTGAAACGCTCGCTAACTTTTTTAATCTCCCTGATTCTAATCAAATCTCCCTGATTCGATTCCAAAATCTCAATATTGGCAGCTCTGTCATGTCAACTTGTTTCCACAATACTCAAATTATCGTGTGAGTCCAAGATGGTCCTAACTGCAATAGCTGCCATGTAATACATTTGTGTGCTGCCATGTTTTAGGATAACTCAATTTTTCTTTCCTTGAGTCAGTTATCTTTCCTTGAGTCAGAGGCTCTTGAAATGGTTCTTCAGGCGACAGTTGCCTGAAGAGCCATTTCAAGAGCCACTGCCCAACGACTTGGCATCTCAGTATGTTTTATAGGAATTTGACAAATGGCAGCTATTGCACTTGCGACCTTCTTGCACTTATATGCTGAAATGTTTTTCTTGCCAATTGACAAAAACCAGTGGATAAAAAAACATAACCAGATTTCCTGCAAATTTGTGATTATGATAATGGAAGTTCCATATCATTTTGTTACAGAAAAGGCCCCAGTTTATGGCATGAAGTGGCTTCATTTGCATCAAAGGCAACACGATCAGCATCAACCACCTCCAAGTAAACAGCCATATTGGTTGACTGTCAGTTTGTCTGGCACAGACAAAGGTAACTTAAGTTTCACTTGATAAATACCACAGGAAAAAACAAGCCTGATCACAGCTGTTTGACCCCATGCAAATCGTCTCTTTTATTTTTGGAACAATTCAAAGCAATGGCGACACAATTTTGACGACTGATATACACTGTTAAAAATGTTCCTAATTTTACCAGGCTTTACCTTTTAAATTATGGTAAACCCCAATTATTCAATAATCTTCACGCTTTATTACCTATACCTAACATAAAATTACAATTTGGAAGCAGAAAAATGTAAATAAACAGTGGCTAAAAAATAATACTACACATTTTGAAAAAAGGTAGTATTTATACGCTGACCGTTATTATATTTTCCATATTATTACGTTCTTTTGTAACTTACCTGTTTTTAATGTAAGAATAAGAATAAGAACTATGAAAATCGTTTTACCTATAAAATGTGTTGAATAACATCGTAATAACAGCATTTAAAAAAATGCAAAATCTTATTTTACTTATCATTTTTTAAATAGTTTAAAATAAACTCTTTTCCTCCTTTTGTATTATATTTAGTTTAATTTGAAAAAAAGTAGTACACACACACACATATATATTTAATTTTAGCATCAGCATGATCAGTAAAGTCATGTAGTGTAGTGGATAAGGTTTAGGACTGGTAATCTTAAGGCCCTGGTTCGAATCGATGGTAAGGCACATGTATTAAGTGTATTCATATGATGATGAGATTAAGTACTTGTTGACTTAGAATGTGTACATTACCTATAAAACAAAGTGTATAAACCAGGGGCGGACTTGTTTAGAGGGGGGCACCTCCGGCGCGGCGCCCCCCTCTATTTTTTGCAGAGTACGGGCGCCGCATGTAGAGCGCCGGGCACATTAGGGTCTATAAAAATGATGGAACAGGGCGCCCAGTAGATCTCTGAGAATGACGGTACAGAGGGTCAGGCCAGGGCGCGTGTTGTCAGATGCAGTATGTTGCCCCCCCCCCCATGGACGAACAAAATGAAAAAAATCGGGTCAAGCGGCCGAAGCGCAGGCGAAACCGGCAAATTTGTGGTGCTACCTCTTATGGAAAAATCCTGGATCCGACCCTGTAAACATGGTTCTAAATCTTTATTCTTCACGTTTTCCCTTGTTTGTTGCCTTTTTTCTACAAAAATGATTTGCCTGAAATATAACTTTTTACAAACCACGTGGTGACGCAAATACAACATTTGTATGGTGCCAAAGTTTACAACGTGAAAATTTGGTCAGAGGATTGTATAACGTTTTAAGTCTAAGATTGTTTAAACAAGTCAAAAACCAAACAATCACGTTGAAAGCTGAGATTTAACGCCGTTATTTTACGTTCCCGACGATGGTTTCGTATTTTTACGGCTCCAGTTATTTTACATTCTGCTGTATGCGTCCTAGCTTCCAGTCAAAATGCCGGTTTTTACGGTTTTATTTTTAAACAGGTAATAGGAGGGGGGCATGCCAGAGCTATTTCCTTCCTTCTCTCTTCTGCAAAAATCAGAAAAATCCATTTCAGGAATCTTGCCATATACCACAGAGGTCATGATTTGTATGTTATAGTGCCCTCTATAGCTCATTTTTCCCATAGAAATATTGTAAAAAACTAGATTTTTAAGAAAAAGATATTGCCCCCAATGAAATGTTTGGAAACTTTTACACAGAATGTAGTTAGAGGAATAAAGTCCATCCAAATCAGTTATCAAAAGTGTGTCGCTGTTGATATCTTTTGTTTTATTCTGCTGGTTTTGGTCATAATAATAGAACTTCAAAGAGCTGTGTGATAAGGCAGAAGAGTTAATTTGGTAGTACCATCAGCCCATTTTGTACTTTTGGTCCGAAAAGACACAAAATCCCCAAATTTTAAGTTTCAAATATTTCCTTGAGAACTAATGAACTATCTTCACTAGAAGTATGCACAAGAGCTTACAAATGGCTTCCCTATCGTTTCAAGTCAGATCCAACACTACCCAGGAACAAAAAACCTATTTGTCATGTAACTAACTTATTTTAGTAAGATCAGGAACAGGACAGATTTACCTTTTTCCATTGCATTGACAAAATCTTGGTATTCTCTATTCTAATAACATTGATTTATCAGTAAAGAATTAATGCAACAGCATGTAGGAAATATATGAAAAACAATACTACTTCTGAACCAGGCACCCCCACCCGACATGGAGGCCATTTTTTTGATTTTTTTTAAATTTATATCTTTTTTTAATTATTGTGTTTTTACCCATTTGATGTAGGGCCTGTAGACCTTGCACCCAACTGGCCATATGGTAAATCCTTGTCTTTAGTCCAAAGTTCTATGTGATGGTAAACTGGTAGGGGAAATAACTTGTGTCACATATAATGGACCACTCTGACAAATTCACAAATAATGGACAATTCTGTAAAACCAAATACACAAAGGTCATGCTGGAAAGATGTATTTGTGATAAAGACCTTGGAATATCTCAACCACCATCATTGCCTGGGAATATGAAGACTTGCTTCTTTTTTTAGTGTTTACCTAAAGTTTCAATGTAAACTGGTAGGGAAAAATTGTGTCACAAATAATGGACCACTTTGACAATTTACACCACAGCTGTTTGACCCCATGCAAATTGGCTCTTTTATTTTTAGAGTAATTTTAAAAACGGCGACACAATTTTGACAACTGATATAAGTAGGGACATGCAAGACCTATTACCACCACAAAAATCAGAAAAATCCATTGCGGGATCCGGGAATCTTGCCATATAGGCCTACAAAGGTTATAGTTTGTATGTTATAGTGCCCTCTATATGCCTATTTCCCATAGAAAGACGTGTAATTGCCTGCAATGAAATTTCATTAAATTTACCTAGGATGTAGATACTGGTATAAATACTCCAAATCAGTTGTCAAAAGTGTGTCGCCGTTGATATTTTTTGTTTTATTCTCGTTTTGTCATAATAAATGAGACTTTCAAACAGCTGTGACACAGGATCATTCTTTAAAATCATTTGTGTCACAAATAATGGATTACTCTCACAATTTACAATGGACCATTCTTTAAAATCAATTACACAATTACACAAGGTGCATGCTGGGAAGGGGCATTGGCATATCTCAAAAACCATCAGCAGCTGAGAATATTAAGACTTCTTGTTTCTTAGCATTTGTGTAACAGGGAACTACAAGTACAAGAGGCCATTTTCAAAGGTGAAAAAAAGCATTTGTTAAATGTAAATTGATTTCACTCTTTTAAAGACATCAGTGATCCACTCGAAAGAGTCAAAATATTTTAAATTTGGAGGAATAGCTTAAAGGTGCTTGTCCCGATTTATGTCTATTGTGTTCTCTACTTGTTATGAGAGCCTAGCACTTGCACATATGCCCCATCAAGTACCGTGGGAAATAAACTTGCGGTGATGTTAACCATTAATTTGTCATTTTTTTGTTTATATCTTGGGAATGAAATGGATTTGAGGGCTCAAATTTCAGGACGACAATGAGAAAAATACAACCTTTCATTTGATATCAAAATCGATACTACTTCCGGGTAAAATCAGGGGGTCCCAAAGACAATCGTAACACGCACCTTTAAAAGAGAAGAATAAGTTTGTATAATTCTCATACGTTATTTTTTTCCAAGTGAAAAAAAATGATAGAAAAGGAAGAAAACAGCAGTGTCCAAAGATACTAGATATGAATCTCCATTCAATTACGTATTGTATTAAGTATCCATACGGACAGTAACTACTAAAGATTAAGCGAAGGGCCAAATTCAAATATCATGCTTAGTTTTGAGTTACCTGCCAGATCACTACAAACTAAGCACACCTTGATTTTTTGGTAGTTTTTATGATAATACACAATAATTCAGAGGTGTGCTAATTAAATTTTGTTGCGGTCACCTCGAAATCCAAGATGGCGGCCAAAATGGCTGCCGTTTTGGCTAACGACAGTATTTTGAGGGTAATGGCCTATGTGAGCCTCCAATCACCTTGTTCTTGGTGTCATATTGAGGATAATTTAATTATCTACATGATGTTACCAACTTTTATGGGTTTCATTCTTAT
>JAMKCH010015369.1:0-62592 GCA_023653785.1 Ophioderma brevispina | reverse complement strand
TAAATTGGGGTCATGCAAGAACCACATACACATAATAAATATTAAAAACCTTTGACCTATGGTAACTACCATGAAGAAATTGGCCGTGTATTATTAAACAGGTGGAACTAGCATTGTTGAATGTTCTAATGTATGCTCGGGGCACGTTCATGAAAATACATATGCCATATCATTACTGGTATACCTTGCTGAAGGTCATTTTTAAAAGTCTCACTATCACTCAGAGGATCAGGAAAACACTCCTTGCTCTATTTTAATTTCAGTCTTATTTGAGCTTGCCACGGTATTTGTTGACATTCTCGTGAAACTTATTCAAAGTTTATACGGCACATATCTTTATCACTTAGATGCCATCATGACTCTACATTGTCCTCAGTACAGAGTGAGACCAAACATATGCACCATATCTTTAAGCCAAGGGATGCGTTATAGCGATAGGCTTTCTGAAGAGAACGATACAATCGATGTTTATTGATATCATACACCATTATGTTTTGATATAAACAT
Organism: Ophioderma brevispina; assembly: GCA_023653785.1. Classification (NCBI taxonomy): domain Eukaryota; kingdom Metazoa; phylum Echinodermata; class Ophiuroidea; order Amphilepidida; family Ophiodermatidae; genus Ophioderma; species Ophioderma brevispina. Next base: position 62,085 of record JAMKCH010015369.1, on the reverse strand, counting down.
GTATCGGGATTATCAACTTAACAAATAAATATTTAATAATTACTGCTGCAGGATTATTATTTTTTTCAAACAATACACAGTAGCTAATTTGTGCTTAAAAGGGGGGTGGCCCGATTTAAGTATATGAAGTTTTCATCTTGATAGAATGGCCTTCCCCCCAAAAGCACATCTCTAAAATTTCGCGCAGATATTTCTATCCGTTTTGACGTGGGAGCTAAAATCGTGTTTTTGTAAACCCCATAGACTACTGTGTTAAATTATTATTGGTCGACCAAAATGGAGGACATTTTCGCTCATATCTTTCAAAACCAAACCTCCTTTAGCCCTAATATTTCACAGGGTAAATGGAAAAAATAGTAGCTTTCTTCTGATACCAAAATGTTTACCACTTCCGGTAAAATCTGGGGTTCTGGGGACGAGGCTATTAGCGATCGGGCCATGGACCTTTAAATATTTATGAATGAGTCAAGGTGTCCTAAATTTAAATACTTATAGTTTAGATAAATAAACATTTCGATATTAACTTTTAAACTACGTTAAATGGGCATTGTCATCTTAGATGTACTTACTCCTCCTTCATTGATTGATTAATTGATCTATGTGTGTATGAATTCGGGTAATTAGAGAGATAATAAGTCAACTGACGACTTATCTTTGGTCGTCATGCTAATTAGATCTAAATTGCGATTTTCTCATTTGTCCAAGATTGTAGTTATTTAGAACCAATTTTTTTTCCTTTTCCTTCCTTAATCCATGCAAGTCGATTCTTGTTCTTATAAACATTGTTATCTAGGACGTCAAATTTTGTAAAACCTGAAGATTTGTTGGCCTTTGGTCTCTTTTTCAGAATTTCTAAGCCTTCATATATTTTCATACTGCTTGTGTAATACCTTGGGTCACGAACTTTTATGCCTTATTTATTTTTATATGAACATATTTGGATTTCGTTTTGTATGTAATCAGTTGGTCGCGCCATAGCCAATAGAGCATGATCTAGAGCGGGTCTAATAGATCCAAACCCAATTTTTACATTAATTTGTGTACCTCCAAATAATGGCATATAATAAGGGATAATAAACCGCTCATGATCAATTATGATGTATCATATGATTTTGTGGCAAAAAATTTAAGTCCGTGATGTGTACAGAATTTTTGCCTACCTCCGTAAAATCAGACATCTTCGGAATATACAACCAATCTGATAAAGTCTTAGGTAAACCTCAAAATAAAATTATTTTGAAAAAATTTGAGGGACAGATCATTATATATGTCCTATATTTCGCCTATTTTTTTCAGTATAATTCATGACAAACTTTGATTGGGTGGCATTTACAACATTATAAGCGGCTTGGCGCAGACTTTACACTTGAAACAAAGTATTGATTGCTTGTTAAATATGTCTAGATTATATCTAGAAGACCAGATTAAAAACATTTAAAACAAAATACTACTCGTCGCCTGCAGGCTTTGTAAGATAAAATGTTAAATGACACTTCCCATCTGCCTTGTCCAGTGTCACTCCGCATCATCTTTTTTATAGGTACAAAGATCTTTTTGAATTATATTTTCCCTCGTAACTGCGTACAATAAGTAAGTCTTAATCTGCGATGCAGACAGTATTGTAACCCTAAGCTTATTGATTTCTTTGAACACATTGCTTTCAGTCTAAGACCTTGAAAAACATTTGTGTTGTTCAATAGCGTAGTTGCCGCCAGTCCTACATAGAATATTAAATAACCTGCGTATACGCGATCCCAATCATGGTATTAGTCCTAAAATCGCTCGCTACGTCCGGGGTCATTGTGAGAGTCACAATGACTGTCTCGACAATGACGCCTGCTTGTAGACGTAGCGAGTAATGGAAATGATTGGGCCCCCCGAGATGGATAGACTTGGCGAAAACATTGATTTCCAAAATCAAAATAACAAGATTGGAATTTTGGGAATAACTTTTCAATTAAAAAAACAATAATATTAAAATATTTGACACTTTTCAGTGCACCTCCTTGCAACCAACCTTAGTACTATCAAACAAACTGAATCTAAATTACGTATGCAAGGGTAAAACAAAAAGATTTTCAACACGATTCATTCCCACGCTTGCCCTAAGGTTAAAACTTCACCAGGCCCACATGGCCGGTACCTGTACCATTGACATGGTATCCGCGGTGCATCGATTACAACATTCAGTTCATTTTTCCGAACATTAAAACAAAATGGATAATAACGACACATTTACTAACCCATCTGTCCTTTTTAGCGTCGATAATTCATCGAAGAGCTCGAAGGGCTCTGGATCACAAAACAACTGAACAAAAATGTCCTGCATATAACCGTATTCAACATGAGCATGATGGTATGGTAATCCACTACTTGCACTGGGCGGAACATGTCTCTGACATTAGAACAATGATGTGTAGGTCATCGTGTCATGATCTTGCTGATTGATCATCCCAGGGCAATGGTCTTTCATCAAGAGTAAACAGACGACATGGTACTTTTCCTTCCAAAAAGACATACAAAATGTAAACAGTGCTTGACAAACAATGCAATTCCGGTTTTTTGCCCCGGGGTTTTTGCGAATTGAGTATTGTACACCCCGGGAGTTGTAACATGGCCCGGGTACATTCACAACGCAACTTGACCTGCAGAGATCAATGAATTATATGCAAACCAAGAGTCCACGTCGTGCATGTTTGTGATGTTCCCCATAGTTCCCCCTGGAGTGGGGGGGGGGGTCTGGGAAGGTTGAGGGGGGTACAAAATAAAAATAGGAAATGATACTAATACAAAGATAAATAAAAATACCAAATAAAGGAAATAACAACAAATACACAAACTAAGTAAAACAAGATATAAAAAATGATCAAACAATAAATATTACAAAACAAATACAAATAAACAAAATGGTATGTACAAAGATTAAAACAAAATAAATACCAAATAACCAATGCAAATCCCACACAAATGACAATGATAAAAATAAATATAAAAATGTAAATACACAAAGTTGATAAATGAACAAATATATTATAAAACACAAAAATAAGAAAAATTGTAATGGATAAATATTTGCATGAAATAAAACAAAATTAAATTAATAAATAGACAAAGATAATAAAAAAATGAAATAGTAAAATATAGGGACAAAGAACAAAATAAATCCATAAAATGAATAAAACATAAATACCAAACCACAAATACACCAATAAAACCAAATGAATGTACAAATATTAAAACAAAATAATACAAATACCAATGCCAATTCACAATGGAAAAATGAAGAAATAAATATAAAAATGGTAACTACACAAAGCGGATCAATAACAAATATAATACAAAAAAAGACAAACACAAAAACACAAACAGACAAAAAATAAAATGAATAAACAAAATTAATTAATACATAGACAAGATTAATAAAAAAAATAATAGCAAATAGATGGACAAATGAAAAATAAATCATAAAAATCAATTAAAATGATAAAGAAATAAATGTATTACAAATATTTGAAAAGAAGCCGCGTAAGACTACATAAAGCCTACGGAACTTTTCATTCGTCATTACCAGGCATTAGCATACTAGTACAGGGACCTTTACGGTCGTTTTTTGACATTGGTGGCGGCAGGTGAAATGAGGTGATTCTTAATGTAAATGCAAAAGATGATAATGACTCGTCTGACAAGCCCGAAATTTCAGTTTGACTCCGTTGTACTAAGGCAATGACGAGACCTGATTGAACAATCTAAACTCTGCAATGTCTGACCCGCGATCTTCATAAACCATGTAACAGTGCAAATATAAAAGTTTGGACCTAACTCCGGCGTAAATTACTCAATTGACTCTTGTTTTTTTGTTTTGTAACAAGGCCCGGAACTTTGAAATCCACGACAGCAGTGGTTCTGGGCCTGGGACGGTATACGCGGTATTCACGGGCTAGGTGATGTTGGACAGGTCATCATTCATGTCATGACAATTGCCAGCACAATAGCCTGTGAGATCGATTACGAGTAGTGTTTAGGATAACAGCCGAAACAGTTTGAGGTGAAAACACTGAAAATAGCTACCAGTACAATTCATGGTGTAATTTGTATTTCTCCGACAAGCTGTGTATCCAATACCAGTTCGAAACAATAATCCAGCCGCCGAAATCAGAACTCCCTATCACTGTCAATGTCAGAGAAAGACCCCGCCACGCTATGAGTGAGGACATTACTTCCCATACTGAACACAAAATCCGCATCTATTTCAAGTCAATCCATATCCGTAAGAATTAGACCCGAAGTGTGTTCTACTATCGCCATTTGTAGTTAATTTATTCAACAGCCAAAAAGTGTTAATAAATCAAGCTCTGAAAACAGAGAACATGGCGAAACATATTTCCTTCCCGATCCCACAGTTTCAGTTTTGACACTCGAAATGCCCTGAACATGGATTACAAAAAGTTTCATTTGCACTTTTCTGATGGTCAAAACTTGTAAGGGATGAGACGTTTTATTTACTTTACTACTACGGTATTCCCTGGAGAATGTTTACTATTATATTCGAGGGGAGACTGCTATCAAAATAAATTTAATTGGAGTTTTAAAGTGAGAAGATTATTTGATAGATTGAAATACGGTAGTAAATTACAATAAACTTTGCACCATCTTTTTTTCGTCATTGTGTGAACTCTTTGGTGTTGGTTTTTGGGCCTCGGTATTTTTCCCGGAGCTGAACTCTCCCTCGTAAAAATACCACATCGGCCCAAATCCCCCCACCACCAAAGATTTCACACAATGACCTCAAAAAGATAGTTCGCAGTTATTATGGTCTAACTATGAAAGGAATTCAATGATGTTGTAATGCAGTGTCGTACCAGAACCTGGCAAATGGTGGGGGCTGAAGGGGTGCCAAGGCTTTTTTGACGGGGAAAGCAAATTTGGGTCTTCTCCATAGACACTGTACAAAAGTCATTTTCATTTGGGGGTCTGAAGGGTCAAGGGTTCTGTCTTTCTGTCCTGTCCCCCCCCCCCCGCTGGTTCCGCCACGTTGTAATGACATCTTTAAGATAATGCAGAGGCTGAAATGGGTTGCAATGTGTTTGAAAGTAAAGGCCCATCTTGCAGTTACTGTCCAATTTCCCTATTCACTGTGCACAACTGCATTCAATAGGCCGTGACCTGTCATGCGACGTCCGTTCTTACGCATAGGACATGAGAAAACTCACGTCGTTGCTGAGAAAAGTGCTCAATGGGATTTTCTTGGTAAAGCTCGAATTGTAGAATATATTATCATCAATAACATATGTGAATTTTATATAATAAAACATGTCAGAAAAATCCGAAAATAGTTAATTTATAGAGTATTGGCTATTGTTGGTAGGATATATGCTAACTCGATGCAAAATCACCAGTGATTGCTGGGCTATTCAAGAGAGAGCCATGGGAGCAAACGGTTAGACCTATAATCTTCGTAGAAGCTGACACCAAGATAATCTTATGCTCTACATGGTGATGTAAATTGGAGTTACATACGGTGTCGAAAAAAGATACCAAACGACTCATTTCTAACAGGCTCCAAATGATGTTAAAAAACAGGCCTACTCGCCATAAATGTTCATGCACACAGTGTGTGGGTAAGTACGCTCATCCATAGCATGTCATTGAGCATTTATTGGATGTACCCTTCTAATTGGGAAGCATTTACATAACGATCAACTTTGAATGGATTATGTCACATGATTTGGTGGATGGCAAAGTCGAGGCCTTTTACAGTGGACACTAACTGCATCACTATGCACACTAGTTGACTAAAAAACTCACCTAGCCCTCCTTGGAAGTGTAAACTAAGACCAATAAACTTGAATTCAACAAACGAGGTTCTGATTAATCGTACCACCTACTGGTGATCATGATTCCCAATGCAATTCCTTTGAATTATGGTGTGTTTCCCAAATATTAGTAAGACACATGCAATTTAATGCAGCAAGTGCGTATCGGGATTTTTATTCTTCACATCAATGTAAGGTATTTCTATTCTCGGGTTTATCTTTCATTCTTACCTTAGATGTTCAGTAAACATGGCAAGTCAATACTTCTAATGTTCAGTTGCACAAGGGTTATGATTTTTAAATGTTGCAATAGTTCATTATCTTTAAACTTACTCTCCTTTCTGGCATTTTTAGAAGCTTATTACAAGGCGAGTTAGCCTTTTAAGTTAGGTGATTTACCATTTGAAGCAAAGTCATTCATCATTAATTGCTAATTATAGTTGAAACGGGCTGATAACTCCCAGCAACCGATCTCTCGTCTCAATCCTCAGCACTAAAAATTGAACCGAATCGGCAGTTCAAAATGCATGGCAAAGTTATTTTCCCAAATAACACAACGACCCCTGCAACTGTTTAAAATAAATGGTATAGCCTTATTTGCTGAAAACGTTTACATAGTTTATTATGTCTTTGCAAAAGCGTTTTGAATCTAAGCTATTTAATAAATAAAGATTCCTGAATTTGGTGCAAACTCAAATCACAAGAATGTTTATTTTCTCTTTGCTATCAAATGTTAAGTGCTTGCGTAATATTTGAACAAAGCTTTCTAAGACATGCATGAAGACGTCGATCATAATACCTACTCAACAATAGTAGAATATTTACAACCCACTCCCAATAGGCAACCTCAAGCAATGAACCATTATATATGGCACCTGAAATATGGTTGAGATTATTATAGGTATAATCGCTCTTTTTAGGCATCCTGATAGGGAACTTGGGGGAATGTCAGTGGTCTAATAACATTACAGAATATCACATAAGCGCTTGAAGTTGATATTTAAGCAAGAGTATTTGAATGACTACATACAGATCCTACCATTAGACAGTTTATGTGATAAGGTAATAGCAACGTCTAACGCCAACTGCCTATTCGAACGCCTGTCTATTTGAAATTCTTGTCACAGAGACTGACTTTTAATGAGAAGAGACATTCAAATAGGCGTTCGCCTTAGATGTTTATGGTTTCCTTCCGCAACTTCCCTTATATCAATAGTTTTTTTTTCCTTTCTAAGATTTATGCTATTTTTGTCAGAATTAGGCAGCACCTTAAAATTCACATGATACGGCACTATTAGGAACATAACGTCTTTAACCACTGTATCTGACTTACTTAAGGAACGCGGTTTATGTCAATGTAAAATTTTTTACACATGTTTACATATGCCCTGTTCTTGGATTTGTTGAAGGATCTTCCCCCATTCAATCACTGCATGTCACATCTATTCGTGACTACCGTCATGTCAATAATTTTATGCAATATTTACCTATTTCTGGGATGATGGTTTAGTCCTTTATGATATCTTCTTTATTTTGTCTATGTCTTCTGGCATCTTATTGTTATATACATTCTAGTGCACCAGTGTATTGTTGATTATCCATTGTTGTTCAGTGCATTATATCCTACGAATCATTCTCCAGTAAGGTTATCTGAGGCAGAGAGCAACAATCTTATATAAACTGCCCGCCAAACAAAGATTCGTAGATAACCTTGCACGCGAACAAAAGAAATCTTGATAATTGTGCATCCTTCTTCGGTGACTCAGACAAACCTCTAGAAACACAAGAATGATTCCGTAAATACAAGCCCTCTGACAACACTGGATAATCCTGGAAATATACAACAGATTTACCAACCATTTCCATCCAATCATCGTTAAGGTTGTTGACAAAATTATCCTATGTGTGAATGGCGTGCTTGAGTGACTTTTCATTTCCTCCCCAGTTTCTCCCGACCTCTATATACTATTTTTTTTCAATTCAAATGAAAAACTATGGGTTTGATAAGGTTTTCTGACAATTGGAAACCCAAACTTTTTTCAATTGGAAATGAATCTGTACCGTATCACTGTGAAAACTATTTTTTAAAAAGAAATTTAACCAAAATCTAGTTAATCAACCAAATAGGTATCTATATGAAACGTAAGATTTCAAAAACTTTGATTATTAGTCGATAATTTTTTTTTTCCGAAAACGTTTATCATTCAGTCAATTAAATGATTGACTATTGAAAACCATGTTTCCAAAAAATTTCAATAACTCAGTTTTCAAGTAACAACCTCAGTTTAAAACAAGTTTCCTTGAAAGATTTCTTTTAAAGCTTAGCAAATATAAAATTTTCAAAAAGATTCCGCACTGACCAAAAACAATTTAGTACCTTGTCATTCCCAGTTCAAAATGAGTCACTGACAAACTCAGCCAAACCTTGAAGAAACCGTAGGTTTTTTGATGAATGACAACTTTTCATCATAGGTTTATGCTTTTGTGTAACGACGTATGAGGATTAGCCTGCCATACTTGGCATAACTATATACCATACTGTTGCCACGGTAGAGACCCGCCGCACCCATCGACAGGGCGGAAGCGTGGGGGGGGGGCAGGGGTAAGGGGCTGGCCCCCACCCCCCCTCTTGCCCCCTGAAAAATTTAGTGCTTTCTGCACGTGTGCAATACATCATAACAACATAGGCCAATACTATTATACTATACTAACAATTTCAATTTATTATTAATTTGCGGATTAGGGGCGCATAAGGCACGGGGCGTATTGTAGATGTATAAAACTATCGAAATGACATTGTACGGACGCACGGGGGAAGGTACATTATTTTGCCACCCCCTCCCCCCAGCTCTTCAAATTTGGTGTCACCATTCGAGCGTAGCGAGGCGGAAAATTGGCGCCCCTGAATGCTTGCCCCTGAAAATGTATTGCCCCTCTGCCCCCCCCCCCCGCCGAAAAAAGCTGTTTACGTACGCCACTGCCACCGAACCTTGTCCATTCAACCCTCAGACCACCATGTTTTCTTGACATTATGGTTTACTTTCATTTGACAGGAGTTGCGCTACTCGAACAATAGACTAATTACTTGACAATAGCTTGTAACATGATCCCGCCTTTTAAAATTGAGAGGGATTCACTCATGCAGCGCCATAACTTTGTCAAAAACCCTCATCGCTGTTGGTTGTGATCAATTATCCTATTTACAATAACTTGATGAAGTTTATAGTCTGTCTGCCACCACATCCTTCAACATGCAGTTTATTCCGTGGCGGCGCCGAATTCATTTGGTGTTGGCACCTATATACATGATTTTGAACTACCCACATTTATACGCCGGGTGGACATGTGTGTACAATACACACTAGTACTAGTCCTAAAGATCGACACATACCTTTAATTGGAGAATCCAACTTTAGATCCCCTATCTTTTAGCTAACTGGAGAGCAGCTCTGCTGGCAATATTTGCTGTTTGTCTTCCAACCTATGCACTCCGCTAAGCTGCAAGACCTCAGGTACCTGGTACACACCACGGGGTTTTAAAATGGTAATGTATAGTGGATGGAACCCATCACAAACAATAAGCCTTACAACGCAATTGATCGATATGGTGATTGAGTTAGTAAGGCCAAATTGATGCCGGGGTTTATCTTCGTTAAGTTATTATTTTTCTAGGGGTGAATTTTTCTTATGTTTAACAACTATTCCATATATTTACTTATATTTTAACTGGTGCATGCAAAGTTAACGGACCCGGCCTCGAGACAACAGGGCACAAACTGATGCTCAGACCCAATTATCCAACATAATGCACTTAGCTACGTTAATTATCCTTTACCTAATATTAAAGATCACCAGCAATCACAATCGTCAACCACTTTTGAAATATCTGTGAATAAGTTACACCGTGGATTGTCGTCTATGTAGCCTTTTTGTAACCTTTAAAATTTCCTTTTGACAGATCCATAAAAATAAACTTTATTAAAATAGTGTTTAATTAGGTGTCATAGTAAATCGCAATACACCTGATACAACCTATTAGGGCACACCTGCCGAATTAGGAAGATTATCATTGACATTTGCGTTTATTAATTGTGGGCCCTGCTCGCTTCTGTGCCGAAAGGTTAATTTTAGCACTCTTGTGTTTGATTTAATCATCGTCTCCTGAACAACCAACCTGTAACAGAATGTGTACATTTACTCGACAAGATCAAAATTCATTCAAACGGTTTACAATTGTAACCGTATTACCACAACAACATATGTACTTACGACTTCTCTAAAGTTGGTTTAGTGCAGCTATTATCGCATGATGTGATGATTGTTCTTTTTCATCTAACTATGGCTCTTTACGTACGTGGATAATGTTTTATTTTCCCTGTTGAGGTCATATTTCAAATTATCAAAGAGCGCAAGTTGGTCAGACGTTCATATAGAAGTCCCAAATAAGGAATTCAACGTGAGGTTATTGCCATTGATTCCCGTTAAGCCCTACTGCACATATATTATGCATCTTATCCACTGATTTAAGCATGTGATTCATTTTCAATATCAAATATTCACGCCTGGCAGGTAAACGTTGGTCAAATTGGAACTTTTCGTACTTCCACGTGCTCTCACCTCGTGAAATGGAAAGTTTGACCTCGTGATATAGCTTTTAATATATAAGACTTCTTTTTTTCCTATCAGTTTGACTTGTGTAGATAACACAACATGACATAAATATTTCCACTAATATTTCCTAATTTTCACGCAGGGGGAAACGGTTGAAAGTGTACTACTGCTACTGTGATTACGTCACGGGGGCCAGTCCAAAGTACTAAGCATTGTTGTAAGCACATATTTATATCAGTAATACCCGACTGATCGTCCGTACCGCCAGAAAGATATTGTGATGCTCTGGTGTACGCATTATACAGAAAAATGTGCTTGCACTAAGTTAGTGTATCTCGGTAAGCCAGCTAATGAGGATATTTAATGACTGTTCACTAGCTAAACACAATTATCGAAGGTCTCGTTTACTGCTCTACAATTCCGGATGCAATGGTGCAAAATATCTTCCCTCGGTGACTGGAGACCTGAAGGTTCGGAGAAAATAGTAGGCCCATGGTCTTTTAGTCATCTCTTGTAAGTATTGCGCCCATTTCCCTCATAATTAGTAAATACTTCACACTCACAGGCAGCTCAAATTATTAGTTTGTAACCTCTGTCCTGATGTTAGATGAAGTTTTTATTTTCCTCTGATCACAATATAAAGACAAACGGAGATAAAAGTAATACGTGGTCAACACTGTGTTGGGTAAATCCTTCGGAATGTACAAAAAACAAGGCAATAAAATGCACCTATTCACAAATCCGATCTTCCCCAGTCCTGTGTCAATATCATATGAAAATCCGTTGGGCGCGGACGTTGTAAATAGAAACATGCTAAAGGCCAAACCAACACATAACCTGGAGACAAATACTACTGGGATGATTTCTAGCCTATATGGCGTAACATGAGACTCCAACTCTTACGTTACAGCATGTAAGTGATATATAATTATATGTAGATCTGGAAGCCCTGACAAAGAACTTCAATACACGTATTATAAAAAGGTATTATATATTATTTGTATTATACGATATGAAATTGCAACGATAGTAGTTTCAAATTAAGTCCCATTCTAAAGTTTGGGGAAGAAGGTTTGAGGTGTTTTCTTGTATTTCACGGGTTCTGAACAGATGTTTTGGGGGGGGTCCACCTCTGGGAAATGTGTTGAACTCTCGCTAGAAGGGCGTTTTCAAAATGGCTCCAAATTCCAAAATGTGCAGGTATTAAACTCTAAAAAAAGTATCCATAATAGTAATAGACTCAATTTTGTTGGGGCATTCTTAATGCTAATTATTAGTTAATGTTTATTCCAAAATAGAATTTTGATAAGTACATTTAAGGGGCGCTTTTTCAAAAAGTCTGCCAACATTCTGTATAATAGACGGGCTTTTGGGACGTTACACTTAATTATTATTGAAATACATTATAATCAAAAGTGAAGATGTTTGAAATTTATTTGTTTTACATTTCAAGGATATGAACAAAATTATTTTGCTCAACCTCTTGAAATTGTTGGGAACTCTCGCTAGGGGGCTTTTGTTCAAAATGGGCCTGCCAAGAATTTCCATAAAATGGTATATTTAAGGTATAAACGGGCTATCTAAGAATCCAAATGAATGCAATTTTGGGGTATTTCTGAATGCTCTCTCATTATATATGAATTTTTAAATAATTAGGATTTATGTATAGTACCTTTAGAGGGCGCTTTTTGCAAAATGGCGCCAAAATTCAGGAAAATTGCATATTAAGGCTAAAACCGCCATCTAAGAGTCCAAAGAAGATCAACTTTTCGTTTTTTATGCTAATTATTGTGTAATGCCTAATTCCAAATATTAGAAAGTTTATGATAAGTACCGGCCTGGAGGCGCTTTTTTCAAAATGGCTGACCAAAATGCCATAGAAGAGTCTTTTTTGGGGCTGGTTTCAAAATATTCTCCAAATTCAAAGATAGTCACAAGTGAAGATTTTAAAGCTGTTTTTTTTAATATTTTCCAAGGATGCTGATGTTTTTTTTAAGTGTCCAGACATCTGGGAGCGAGTGGTAGATAGGAGCATCTCAACAATGACCCAAAAAACTTTCTCAGAAATGAAAATCTAAAACGGCTATCTAAGAATGTAAAAAGTGATATCAAATTAATTTTTTTAAATTACAGCAATAAATGCGGGAAAGTGAGCACAGAGTGTTTGAAAGTATTTTTTTATAAAATTTTCAAGGGATTCTTAACAAGACTTGATAATTTGGGTCCCCACCCTCTCTGAGAATGTGGCGAAATCTCGATAGAGGGCATTTTCAGAAAAAATGGCCGCCAATTCCAAGAAGAGACCGCATACTATATAAGCATATTAACAGGCCATCTGAGAATCAAAATGAAATAATTTTAGGGTTGTTCTAATGCTATTTAATGATAAATGCTCTCCTAGATGCGCGTTTTGCAATGGTCCAAATTCCCCGAAAATGACATATTAACTCAGAAAAACAGCCTCTAAGATTCAAATGAAATCAATTTTGGGTGTCTTATTGGTATTGTTTTCCACTATTCTAGCAATTGAAAGATAATGATAATACCACCAGTTTTTTTTAATGGCAACCAATTCCATATCATAGCCTGTGGGTCGTTATCAATGCATTATTGACAATCCAGTATAAATCAAAGTGAAGATGTTTGAAGGTATTCGTGGATATTTTCAAGGGATCTCAGATTTTTTTAGGTCCGACCTCTGTAAATGTGGGGAATCCGCTATAGGCATTTTCAAAAGGGCCACCACAATGAAAGAATGGCGTATTTAGCTTAATATAGCCATCTAAAGAGTAAACATGCTATCATTTTGGAGGTAGTTTCTTAATATATATTTATTGTATATTTATGAGTGCGCTATTTCGAAATGCTGATAAAGTTTAAATAAATGTCCTCTACCTTTCAGAATTTAATATAAATATAATATATATATATATATATATATAATATATATATAGATTCCCGCCGGGTCGATCCGCTTGCAGTAACTTTTTCATGTTTTAATTTAATATTTTATATATCTATTATATAATATATATATATTAGATATATATATATATTATGATAGAGACATTTTATATGTAATTAAATCGGGTCACCCCCTTAATACATATTTTTGGATTTCGGCCTAAATTGAAGGGAGATAATTTCTATAGTATTGCCCCATTTCGGCGATTATTGCTAAAATATTTTAGCATTTTATGTAGTACCAATCTCATGTACTAACTTATTTAAATCTGAAATGTAAAAACAACCTTGAATGACATTTACAGCCATTTTGAAAAGCGCCCTCTAGGCACGTTTATCATAAATCCTTATGTATGAAATAGCATTACACAATAAATCATAAGAACAACCGCAAAATGATTTCATTTTTTTATTCTCAGATTCTCAGCTGTTAAATACTTATAATGGTTTTCTGAATTTTTTGGCACCATTTTGAAACGCCCTCTTTAAGATTTCCCCAAATTCCTCAGAGGTTCGACCAAAATCTTGTTCATCCTTGAAAATATAAACCTATACTTTAAACTAGTTGCACTTTTGATTTATTTTTGATACTAATTAATTGATATCATTTTGTACTCTTAGATCCTCTGGTTTAGCTTTAATATGTCATTTTCTGGAATTTTAACAGCCATTTTGAGAGGTATCCACATTTACCAACGTTGGACCAAAAAATCTTGTTCAGCATCCTTGAAATAAAAAAACAAAACATCTTTTAAAATCTTCACTTTGATTATATTGAATTTGATAATAATTGAAACAGCCCCCAAAACCAATGTTTATGGAATTTTGCAGCCAGTTGTTGAAAAACGCTCTAGGTTATTATCATAAATCAATAGGGGAATAGCCTAATACAATAACTAGCATTAAGAACCACTGAAAGTGATTTCATTGACTCTTAGAATTTAAAGAAAGGGAGAGGGGAGGGATCAGATGGCTGTTTTTAGCTTAAATATCAATTTTCTGGAATTTTGGCGGCGCATTGTGTGAAAAAGCGCCCCTAAAGGTACCTATCATAAATCCTAATTAATTTAATATCATTTTAATAGAGAGCTCAGAAATACCCCAAATTTGATTTCATTTGATTCTCAAGAAAATTAGCCCCGTGTTTCTAGCTAAATAATACCATTCTGGAATATTGCGTCCATTTTGATGAAACGCCTCTACTGAAGGATCCCCACTTTTCCCAGAGGTTTGGACCAACATAATCTTGTTCATGTCATCCTTGAAAATGTAAACAACTACCTTCAACACTTCATTGGATTTATACTTGTATGCACTAATAATTAATTGAAAGGATCCACAAAAGGCTATATACAGAATTTTGGCACATTTTGAAAACGCTCCCTCTACGTGTACTTATCATAAATTCTAAGTATATCGAATAGCATTACACAATAATTACATTAAGAAATACCCAAAATTGCTTTCACTATTAACTATTAATAGCTGTTTTTGAGCTTTAAGAATCCCATTTTTCCTGGAATTTTGGGCGGCATTTTGAAAAATGCCCTCCTACGAGAGTTTCCCCACATTTCCCAGATGTTGGCACCCAAAAAAGCTTGTTCGGCACCCTGAAAATACAAGAAAACACCTTCAAAACCTTCTTCCCCAACTTCTAGAATGGGGACTATTTAATTTTGAACCTACTAGAGTGATTTTTTATTATGTTATATCAATAACATCAATGTAAAATACCTAATAACATATCATGTTATTTATAAAAAAACTTAGCAATAGCATAGAAAGTTCCATTGTAATTGAGTTGATAAAACACAAATAAATATAAAAAGGCCATATTACAAGCTTAGTACCATTAGTAACCCTGAGAAAAACCGCAATGAAATCAAATGGAAGCAATAATATAACAATAACCGCAACAACAACAACAGAATATAATATAATAATAATAATTACCAAATGTTTCGGGGTTCCCAACTTCGGTATGAATCCGTTAATTTTTTTTCTTTTAAGCTCTCTGCGTTTATAAATGCTCTAAAGATGCAAATTTATTATTAGAATGCGGTCCGTCGGCAAGGCAATAAATTCAAACCGATATTTCAAGTGCGTATTGTGTTGTCATACCTAACGAAGAATAGTCCACGAATGCTTTCTCTTGAGGAAAATCAGGCAGAAAACTTGCAAAGGCACAACACAATCCAAAACAGATATTGAATTAAAGTCAATTGCCAGAACACTCGTGAGTGGAATGATTGACTATTGTATCAAAAGAGAACATAGACACTGTTTGGATTCGTGCATAACTTCTGCCCCACACTGGAATGCACCTATTATGGAATAAAGTTTCCCCTTACTCAAAATATTGAGAATATTTAGTTTCCCCCATGATAGGAAGTTGGCGGAAGGGAAAATGCAACCTGGACCATTGTATAATAAAGCAAGTCGTTTATCAAGACCAGCAGGAGTTATGCTGCCAGAGGTGGGGCTTTGTTATTCTGATTAACTTTCGGAATTATTTGAATGTTAATAGTTTGATTTTTTTTATTCCTGTTATTACATTAAAGATTTCGACGTATTCTATTCATTCGGAGAGGTTGTATACTATCAGACATTTGTAACACATCCCGAGTACAAAAAGGTTTTGTGGAGTGCTTAAAGTCTGTAGACCAGCCTGAGAAGACCCCTGGAACGTGATTCTTAGGTATTGGCAATGGTCCTTAAAATAATAAGTCCGGCATATATTAAAGTTTTAAATTGATCCAACATTTAAAAGGTAAGCCAAGTGTTTTTGTCTACATCAGGTATTCCAAAAAAGGTTAGATTGAATTATAAAGATTTAGTAATATAGCACCGAAATAAACCAAACAGTCAAAAACATACAGTCCATTTAATATGTAATTATTTTACCTTCATACGTAACAGCAAGAACTATGATCAATCACGCACATTACACTTACCAAGTTGAATTAATTCAAATAATCATTTTAATTCAACATTTACACCACAATTTTGAAGCTTTTATCTGCCATAACAGAACAATTTCTATAATAATTAAGCTACTCCAATTAACCTTCGGCCTCTTAAATTTCAGTCATCAACGCAGTTCCCTCCAAATGATACATACCCTCGACATATGCGTGAAAAAGGAAGAGACACGACATAAACATCGGCCTATAAAACAGTTAATGATCCAGGACAATTCGTTTAGAAGTTCCCGGAGAAAAGTTAAGGAGGATATCTTCAAAACTCAACTGCCGGTTGATCGACGGTTTATGGTAGGGGTGGGAAAATAAACACTTTTTTTCACAAATCTATATTTGAACGAGTAGATTCTATGGCCATGTTGGCTGCTCAAAACGAGTTGGCAAGAATGTGATGGTCAATTATGCTTCGTAAATTTAACACTTTGCGTGTAAAGTCAGGGGAATTTTGGGAAATTAGCAAGTAACTTTCACAAAAAGCAATGTTCTTATCAATTTATTTGTAAGAAAGTCACACACAGATGCCTTTATATATTCAGAATATTGACAAAGGAAAAATATCATATGTTGAGTTGCAAAGGGCTCAATTTTACAAAAATGGTAGGTAGGGTGTAAAGCAGTAAACAAGAATGGCGGACTATAGTAGGTCGGGAGAAAGACGAAAACAACGCGCCTCCGTTGAGTAAGGATATTTCTATGACTTTAATTTATTGTTCATTTGTATGTAATTATATTGTTGACATCTTAGGCGCGGCTAAGAAATCCGGGACCCGGTTATCAACCGTAAACACGCCATCTACCAATTCAAAACATGATTGCAGCTTAATTTTTGATTTTTTTAACCTATCATGCAAGCGATAAGCCTACTAATGTAATGGAGGAAAAATAAACTCGAATAACAGACAAACTTCCATTAGAAATGTGCTTTTGGGTACATATATTCAGCATATCATGAAGTGTTGACAGAAAGAAAAAACAGGTACTATCTCGGGAAGCATATATGTTTCCTTGTTGGTGAATAACACTTTTGGTTTTCTGGCTACGGCATCAGTTAGCATTATTTTTTATTGTGTAAGTTGTTCACTCGAGCTTAATCATTAATCGTAACAGCCTTTTAATGAGTTTGCCCAAGGTCAGGTCGATTTGAATTGCAAGTTCAGTATGCTGTAATCGATCCAAGAACCCGCTAAAACTCTTCTGAATGAAAAGGTTACCAAAAGAGTCAGCAATTCAAAATTCCTAATTCCTTCCACTGGTGATATATTGAATCAATATAAATTAAACATTGTTCAAGTGAGGGCAAACCGTCCAAACCGGACATTTTATATCTTGACAACTCTTGACACCCGGATAGAAAGTAAAAAATTGAAAATGCATGTTTAGGTGAAAATAATGGGAACAATTTAAAATAAACAATCAAATGATATTCAAGTTGGATTTCCATAATCTTCCTATACAGTAAAACCATTTCAATAGTGGTGGATCTGAGCATGTATACGCGTACATTTCCACTTAAAACTATTCTGGACATTGCATACGAAAAATATATAATAAGTTTGTACGGACACATTCTACAACAAGTAATGGGGATTTGTGAATTTTTTTGTGAAAATTAAATTTCTTTAAATAATTTTATTAGTGAATATGCCTGTATTGACATGACCTGACATGAACCTGGTACAATTCATGAACAGAAACTACAAAGAGATTCCGTATTCACCAACAAAGAAAAACACATCCGGACGTTATAAATTTTTTTTTTTTGATTCGATCTCAAATTCAAAGTGACGTCATTGTGTATTTACGGAAGTTGTGGCAGGGTGGTTTAGAGCCCCTTATCACTTTCTGGAGGTGCGGGTTTCGAATCCCACCTTGCTTATACCAATAGATTTGGGAAAAAAAAAAAAAAAAAAAAAAAATGGTTACCTAACCTTCTTGTCCTGCGCTTGGTATGTTAAAATCTAGTAGGGAAGTTGAACACGGGATCTTTTATCACGGGGGCCATTTATCCACCATTCTCTGTAATCCTCTGGAAGGTGTTACTGATGACTCTACCTATAAGTACCAAGTATTCAAATCACATTCCCTGTACAAATTAATGCTCTCCTTCTATGACTATTCAGGAGTCGGACACGGATTTTACATTGACAGCCATCCTGGGATAAAAGTGTGCATTATAACACGTGATAATCGTAAGTAGCTACATCGTTCAGTTCACGTTCTTATTATTTCTTCCATTGAACATCACAACACTCGGTTGCCCTTTTCCGTTTTACTGTATTATGAATTGTAAAGCTTTACTGTAGTGCCGCAATGCGGTAAAGTGAAATGCACCACTGCTGCACGACGATTAACTAGTAAAGTCTTTGAAGCTCTAAGTCTTATTCAGTGGGCGTGGTTTATCAGGAAAAAAGAATTTAAAATTGGTTAAGATCAAAGCCCGCCCATCCATTACCGGAATGATTGCTGAAGCATTACTCGGTTAGTCGAATAATTTGAACACTCGTAACGGCTGTTGACACTGGGCCATGCTGTTCGCGTTTTGTACGAAAAGCAATTAACGCAGCGTGGCTACTAATCCCCCTCGAGACATTGGCTTCTTGGATAAAAAAATGTACATTTGTTAATTCAAGAGGGGGCAGCTGTTAAATAAATACAATCAAATGAGTACATATTTTTGTCGATAAAACCAAGAGGACTGAATTCGAAACAGAATGTTATAAAGATGAGATTTTGTTGTTTTTCCATTTGAACTACTGCCCAAAATATATAGAACAATCAAAATATTTTTCTGTCAAATCATCACTAAAAATTAAAAGATTAATGATTGATAAGACTAATACCGTTTCAATAGTTTCTTTGGTTGTGTTGTTGTCACCACAGAGATGCAACGGCCCTTTTTGAATTCTACGAGCCTGTTGGGCGGCACTTGATCACCGAGTTCATTATCAGCACAATAGTTAACGCCAAGCCCATTCACTAAGTAAACCTTACAGTCAGAAAAATGCACTTATCGTTGATTTCGTCAGCGACTCCTTGAATTATCCTTAGACCCCTATTGGATGTCAAATAGCGGTAGGCACGGGGTTTATCCGTAGTTGCTATGACCGAGTTTGCGACCATTCAACACAGTAATTGCACAGAACTTCCGACGTTATGATATTTTTTTATCCTAAGGAACCTTCACCTTGGTCTGTCATTTTAAATTTTTAACCATGGAAAAAAAGCTTTTCATGCCAATTCTAAATAACAATTACCAGATAAATCAGAGGGCCGTTGTTGTCCTCTGGCTTGTTTGTTTGTTCATGTGTTTTGGGTCTTTTTTCAATGGCTTCAGTTGCAATTGTCGTAATTGCAAAGTTAATTCTGTCAATTGCAATATTATAAGAAACTTTTCTGAGTACATTTAGAAAATATATAAATTAGATGCTACAAACTGTACAGCAAGACAGATTTTCTTTTTTTGGTGAATTTGGGGTCTCTTTAATTAGTCTTTTGTAAATATGGTATGCTAGCTTCCACATAAAACGATCTGCAATTTTCATTTGTAACATTCACATCCATTACAAATTAGCTCACCTTTTTCCTGATTGTGAATTGACAATATAGGGTAATACATCACGTTATCCCTTAAAATATAGCGTTACGTGTCATATAAGACCGCCAGAAATCACACACAGAAGTTGCTCAAACCTATCTCTATCTCATCACAGGATATTGATCAAACCTCGCCGGATATTGTATCCTCGTTTTCTTTTCCTCCTTCCCCCCCACTCAGAGGATCATACATGACCCTGAAATCAATTCACAACGTCACCTAATTTGTTGCATCCTGAAAATATGGTCACACCTTTATTCTTTCTCACGGAAGAGTCAATTCCTGTTTGCTGAAAGAATGGGTTTTTGTGTGTTTTGAGCAGACGAAAAGCTAATGGTAGATGAATTTTTTTTAAAACCGGTATAAAGGTTCCTATTCTACTCTCTATCAAAATTTAAAAACAAATTACACGATCGTTACTTTTTTAAGCTCTTGGCGATTTTGAAATTTCATAAAATATTACGCGAATCAGCTTGTATGATAATCAGATATTCTTTTGGTTTTTTCATACCCAGCTACGAAATGCATTAGACACACTTAGCGCGCTTCACCTTTGATCAACAGGTTTGATATATGTTGAGTATTATACAAATTCTTTTCGAAAAATTGGATGATTTCTTAAGAACTCGCCTGAGCCAATGCATGTTGGAGTCATTTGAAATAATTTTCATTACAATAGGGTTATTTTTTAATAATGAATTTGAAATATGTGACATAAATGATAGACCTATACTCGATCCTGCCTGGGATTCTCTGGCGCAAGAGAGTTGCCTTTGACAAACATGTATTGATTTTTTCATTAAACTAATAATATAAATGTTTGCCTATGCCAAATTTTATAATTGAAGTGTTCTCGTTGACGAAATTTTTCAGGAATTTTCGAGAAAGTAGCTCTTAGATTTACTCAATGGCATCTCTCAATTTGAATCTATACTCCTCCTGTGGAAAATTGCACACGTTGTTCCCAAGTTGGTTATTCCATTTGAAAACCAGCTCCCATGTGGAAGTCCAAAGTGAGTACAGAGTTTTAGTGGAATAATTTGTTATTATGGACTATGAGGAACACTGAGCGGATAAGCAGAGTTATGCAACTTAGAAAGATAAACCATGCAACTTTACATTATTTAATTATATTGAAATGACCAAAATACTTAAAAACGTGACCTAACTGTTTTATTTTCAAAGTAGAAGGATCGAGAAAGTAATACACTATTGACAAAATAAAAAAGATGAACTTGAATGGGACCATTCAAAAGTATCCAGCATGCAACGGGGTAACGACATTAGTTTGAGACTCATTGAAATCAGTTCTTTTCAGATAAGAGTTAATCACGATGCGCAACCTTCTCAAAAATGCTAAATTTGATGATGAACGAGTTCTTTAATATCAAGCCTGATTATCTCAGTATCAGCGA
Organism: Ophioderma brevispina; assembly: GCA_023653785.1. Lineage (NCBI taxonomy): Eukaryota > Metazoa > Echinodermata > Ophiuroidea > Amphilepidida > Ophiodermatidae > Ophioderma > Ophioderma brevispina. Next base: position 40,706 of record JAMKCH010015369.1, on the reverse strand, counting down.
AGATAACTGACAACATACCAAAATCAAATCAACTGTTGCCATTTTTCTTCACCTAAAGGTATTCATATTCTTGTGTACTATCGATATTTTTTTTTGCGCGTCTATACATGTGATTGATTATCCGGATGATACAACTATAACGTACTGTACTGACATTAGATTGGTCCCCTCCGCTACTTTGTTAAAATGGCCTAGGCTACCGGTTTCAGAATTTTCTGTGGATAGCTCCTTAATGGGGTAACTCAAAAGAATTTGCTTTCCCCTGGGGCTATCATTTCTTTTCTTAACTCTACCTTAAACGTTTGTTCTACTATCTCGTGCTAAATTGGTCCTTCCAAACCCTGATTCGGATCCGACATTAATAAGCGCCCAAGAAAGCAAATTCACACAAATTCTGAAGCATGCTAGTGGATATAATCATGAGACCTTTCTGATACAATCAATTAGGTAATTTGCGGGTCAGAGCACACTTTTTGGATATATATACAACCACCGTATATCGTTAGAGAGTTCGCAATTAGAGAGTGCCCGCCTTTCGGATTAATCAGCCACCTTTCCAGTAAAATTTCATTTTCCACTCACTTGACATATAGATGTGGTCCAGATGCAAATCAGCTGGATGCCTAGTCAAACAATCACTCACCTGGACCTAGAGAATGTGTCCAGGTGTAAAACAGATGGATGCATAGTTCCATATCACTTCAACCTCACAAGTCTTCTAATCCGAAAAAAAACGGCCATTATGTTTTTTCTCTGACATATCCTTTCTTTATTTTTACTTTTCCATTTGGATTTCCCATGCTCCCTTCACATTGCCTATCGGACATGTCGGATTAAGGATTGAACTACTCCAGATTTTATTGGTGCAACTAAACTTCATCAACTGTTAATTCAAGAAAAACTATACAAGGAAATAACCAAATTATAGGCGATTTTCCCGACAAGTAAGTACCATTAACTTTGTCTCTAGGGCATTTTTTTACAGTATAACTACTCCAGTTCCCAGAAGCCTCAGGAAAAGAACATTTATACACTATGTAAGGTCAGTATTGAATAACATCTCTCGTTGTTTAGATTGACGATTAAGTGTATTTCCTTACCATGTCTAACACGTACAAAGTTTAAGTGTTCCCAAATCAAGTTTTAGTGATAGAATGACAGTGTAGACCAATACATGGAACTTAGATAAAACTTTGTCTCAAGTGTCGAAGCGCATATGTATTTTCAATTCTTTCATTTTGAATATAATACGGAAATGACATTGATGATACATAATGTTAGATCCCCGTGGGAAAGCATTGAACCAAGAGGTTATTTAGAGCATCTGCTTACTAATCTTGATGGTGAGACCGTAGCCGAGTATTATAAGCTAAAGATGGTTTGGAGTAAAGAGTAATGCTTGCATATCACGCGACGCTAATGTTTGCACTTTGCACTATCTAATTGTTTTAGAGATAACACAACACAACTGAGTACAGAGCCTGGAATATCTCGCTTTATATATGTTAGACTTTGAAGCGCAAAAGAGGGTTAAGTAGCTTGTTTTTTATGCATACTACTAGCTAATTGAAAGATTTTACTTATAGAGACTGAAGTTATCTATAATTGATTTTTGCAACCAAGTGGAATTGTATAGATACTTTAAAGAATAACAACGATGTTGGCGAATCTTTGGGTTAATGTTGAAATTCTAAAGTCTTGATGTCAGTGAAATGAGTTCCCAAAAAGGGTATTTGAGGTATGATATTACACCATTAGCTAAAGAAATCTGCCGCATTGTAATGCTCCAAGGCTATTGTTTTTCACTCTAACAAAAGAGAATCAGATTTTCCTATTTTGACCTATAACAATGCTTTAAGTGATCGGAATTTATGTATTGTTTGAAAATACATTTTACCAGTTGTCCCCACGTTTTCTCATTATGAGGAAACGTTTCCATATGTCATAGACAAAAAACCCAACGCACAACAGTTGATTTATCAATCGATTGTATTAAAATTGCTAGACCACAGGTGCACAGTTATTTATTGCAGAGTAGATACACCCTCTTATGCAATGAAAACTTACCAAGCCACATATTTTATCCGTTTGAAATGGTTTCATAATTAGACAAAATAATTAAAAAATCGCATTTAATTATCTATAAACTTTTTTATAATTTAAATTATTAAAAAAAAACTTTAACCATGAAAAAAAATATATCTATTGCATATGGACTGCTCATCTTTATACCTGTATATATCTAATTCAAGGTTTTGATTTTCAAAAAACAAATAACGCTTGACGCATCTATCCATTACATATTTTCATTTCATTGATGTTGGTCTTATAGTGAAATATGGCAAGTTATAGCGCGGTATTTGTGATGGGAATTAACAATTTAAGGCTGAAATATCGTGACATTCTGTCATGCTACAATTGGAAAGGGTGATTTATTATGTTATATATTTAAAACTTGTGTAAATCATAAAGAATCGCAATTAACATGCTAATATTAATGGTTTGCACGTACAGGTCAACTGTGAAATACCTCCCTTAAAACATGGGATACGATACATTAATATCGAATGCAATTCTAAGCTAAATCCTCAACATGAATCACCACTTCGGTTTCATATTTGAATATTCAGTTATAACTATTGGATTTTAAAACGCCAATAATATATTACGGCACACAATTTTTACCGGAATTTTATGGTAAGGCAGATATGATTAGGTAAAGCTTTGTCATTGGATATTGATTCGGAAGCATTATATTACTTCACTAATTTCTATGGGGTAAATATCAAATATTCCGATTTAAACTCTTTAATGCTTTACCCCTAATTTTTCAAATTCAGTGGACAGTTTATCGGGGCATGCTTTTTAGGTAGATTTTCTTCACCTGAAAACTGATATTAAGTTTTGTATTTTGGACTGATAAGTTATATTTTGACATGAAGATTTAGCCAATTAATTGATTGGAAATACTACAAACAAGATAAAAGGATATAAATTTTGGATTGATGCCGTAGTGAATAAGAATACAGATCTACATAATTTTGACATCCAAGCACAAGCAATAATTCTTTTCTAATCTGCGAGTAAATCCATCCAATTTACTTAATTTGGCTTAAAATACCGTATATCGATATTTGCATAAAGTTTTAAACTTATAAAAAAAGTGTATTGTGTAATTGCAAGATTGTTACAGAATAACACAATAAGCATGCAATTTATCTCTTAATTTTTATCAGATATGCAATACCGTTCCACAGGGGGTTTGTCGGGAGATTGTGCCTCCACAATTTCATTCAGATTTTAACCTGAATTAATTACGGGGAAATGCCTTACTTTTGTTTCCGTCATAAAGTAAGAGTTTAGTTAGGAAAACGCAGCTCCTATACATGAGTATACGACATAAAATTGCCAGACAAGACTAATCACAAAATAATTAATCAGTCAGTTCACGGAACAACGTTGGTAACTTTCCGTAACATTATCAAGCTATACAAACTGCATGGAAGATAAACGAAATAGCGAAAGCTAAGGAAGGAAACATTAAATGTCACGAGCGGGTTCTCAGAAGGGGCGCGTTGTCCTTTCCAAGTTATTTTAACGTATTCAGCCATGAAGAGATCGAGCAAGCCACTCTTCACGGACTTACTCACCCAATTTAATCTAAAACCCATGCCAAAATGTTTGTTAAAGTCTTGAAACCTTTATTTGCTGATAATTAATCTGGGAGCGCCACTTAATAGATCTAACTGTATTCGTATGTTTCGTTTAAAGGCCTTCATCAGAGTGGTATAATGACGGGTAGTCTCAACAGAGGAGGCAAAAAAAAACAACCGCCGCGGAATCCTGTGCCGCATGGAAGGAGGGTAGAACCGTTGGCGTACTCTATTACGGTTCGAGCATTCACAACAAACCCCGTGTGCGTGGGGAGGCCGGGACACCCCTACAACCAAGGAAGAAAAAGAACAGGTTCTTAGTTTGAATGATTTGATTACTAGTATGTTGTGAGTCGAACCTGCGAAGGGATGAGAGCGGAGGAGAATGTCATATGAATGATCTGGTAAGGATGGAAGGATTACAAGTTCATTGATCGGTTGTATTGATGTCTACAACACAGATTGCTTTGTACACCTTGCAAAACACCTGCGATGAAATGATTGATGCCCTGATTGAGTAAGTACGAGTAGATAAACTTCTTATTCATCAAAGCGTTTGTCTACAATTTAGGGGTATGAATCTTTAAATAGCAAAATATGAATAGAACATGTTGATTCGATTGAAATTTAGTGCATTGAGGCTTTTATCTGCTTTTCTGTTCGCACTTGCGGTTATTATTTTCCGAATATGTTGTCCTTTATAACAGTTCATTCCTGGGGATTTCTTTCAGAGTTTTTGATGAAACTTGTCTCAGGTCATATTCTGTAAACATAAACTGTTTATTTGTGCTACATTTGCCATTCCAGTATGTAAACTAGATATGGAGTAGCGTTTTCTATAAGATCATTGTTGTTTTCCACATTTTATGTGGAACAAGTGGTAAATTTATTGGCAAGGATTATATGTTTAGTTTCATGGGGACCAGTTACTACGAATTTGGGGGACTTATTGAAAAGAATGGAATATTCTGGAACGTTTCACACCGGGATTGCCTTCGGATCTTGGTTGTTCCCACCTAGATATTTAAACTATAGATCATAGATGAAGCAAAAATCATACCTTTTTCAATTCTTAGGATGGCCCCAAAATGCTGTGGACCATATTTCCGTTACATTTTACACTAGTGACCAAGGGGTTTTCACTCCCGTTGGTGCCACGGGGGGGGGGTACACTAGGAAAACTACGTTCCCGAAAGGGAATTTTGTACGAAATTTAACCAACACAGTGAAGGGTTCATAAGACAACCCAAATCCGCAATAAAAATGAAAATTGTTATTTGGGCTGCAAATTAGGGGGACCAAAACCATTTGTTTTCAAAACACGCGAAAAATGGGCAAAAAGACTGAAACTTCAAATGAGCCTTGCGCTTACATCAAAACTTTTGAAACTTATTTATTGTTGATATCTACTCTAGAAGACCCAAAATTACATATATTTAACATATTTTAACGGGGTTAACAATATTGCATCATGTTCCATAGACTTGTACAGTAACAGTGTAGCAACGTCCAAAAATGAAAATGCTTGTTTTCAGCACATAAAGGGTTAATTATTTTTAATGGTAATATTAATTGTTACCTTATATTTAGTGTGAAAATATATCAGCAAAAAAATATTTGCTTTGGTTCTTTAATTTTTCTTAATTTTCCTCAGTTGACTTCCGTTAGTGCCAAGAGGGGGGGGGCTTACATGGGACCCTCACTAATAACTCATCAACGGCTTGGCCGATATTACAACAAGTTAAGGAAACCTCCATAAAAACGGGAATGTTGAAAATGCACGCTCTACAGCACACACAAATTGGTATAGGGAAAATGCAAGTCGTAACTCGACTGTGAAGTCATAATTTTACTCCCAACAGAAAGCCTGTTTTTGGAATATAGTATCTGTTACCAGAATGTCAATTAAATTGTTACATCCTTTATATTAAATAACAAAAAATATTATTGTCTTTTTGTAAAAATTTCATGTAAGGTACCTGCGCAGACTTCAAAATTATTACTTTTGAACTGACTTGCCATTCAGGGCCGGCATGCGGGCCATTTACTAAGCACTTGTATCTTCGTTCACTAAAGTATCTGGTCAGGTAGTTGCATTAGATCCTTCTGAAAATTCGACCCATTTTAAAACATCTAACGTTTTACTATAGGTACTTTGCAATATTCATAAAAATGTTATATAACCCACCCGGTCCAGCTTAATCACCTCAGGCTTATGAATACGAAACTGTTTTTGATGCATATGCCTTGCTTTACGCCTACCATATAAAATAACATGTTGAACGCATCCATTTACATTTAGAGGGTGGATTATTTTGAGGTGTTTGCAGAATTCGATGTTTACTTTATTCACATGCATTACTGGAAATGTTCTGTTAGACTCAAATCATCTTCGTTTTGATACCAACTTTTGTATACCGCTTTGTTTTCTTTCGTTTTATCTACCAGCATTTGGGATTGCTTTGACAGCCTGCTTTGTCCGTTTTACCGTTTTGTGTTAAGATATATAATTGGGGGAAATATCGTATAGCCCCATCCCGTTGCTTTATTTCTTTCCTTTCCTTTATTATACCTGATTTAGGGTTTTTGTACTCCCAAAAGAATATTTAAGATAAAGTTTCGAGTTTAGCAGTGCCGGACTTTATAACTTTCTGAGGCGTTTTTTTTTTTTTCTTTTTGAATCTTAATGGTAAACTTGTTTTGATGTTTAATTATAATTTAATGTTGTTTGGTTTTATAGTCTTATTTGGGAAATGTTTAACCAATTGAGACAAGAAAAAAAAGAAAACATTTCCCGTGCTAGTCCATAGTTTGTATTTTTAATGATTTGTTAAAATCTGTAAAATGTCCGTTAGTTTGGTTGTCTGATTTAAAAAGAAGACCGTAGAATGTTTTCCTCTTTGAGAAACTTTGGCGTGACTGACTGGAAAACAAATCCGAATCAATAACTATAAATGTTAACCTTGTCGGGAATATTTCAACTACGGATCAATCACTGAATTTATTTTATTCCCAAGTTGTGCCAACCAAGGGGGTGTTGATGAGGGTGAAAAACGCATTCAAAACACCAGTCCGTCCGTGTGGGCAGTACTTTTGAATATTGCACGGAATAATTACAGTTTGGGATGCTTGTTACACACATCATGTCAAGTCGATACAAACAATCCGCCACAATAATATCAGTGTTGGCTGTTGGTTGCTATTGGGTGGTTAAATTTGTCCTACCCATGGCCACACAACGAAGGAAATGACACATCAGTCGTCTTGATTTAAATAAAACCGCTCAATGAAGACATCTTTTAACCCTAAGCGGCATTTCAGTTATGCGAAAAAAGAGTATCTAGAAAAATGATCCAGGACACTCTTTTACACCTGGCCACCTCTAACACATACATTAATTGTATCACTACCGATTAGTGTATATGCCAAAGCGGCACCCACAGTTAGTGGAAGAAGCGGGAGGCGGCAGCATTGCTTTCTATTGTGGTACTCTAGGTTTTCTTTGTGGTAGGCAAAACATGCGAGACGGTGAATTTAAACAGATTACGTAACGTTTTGCCTTCCTATTATATGAAAATTCTTGGTGCCAACTAATGTCAAAAACACCAATCACCCGGTGGCAGAGGCAGGAAAACAAAGATTTCACATTTTGAGGATTTTGCTAGCGTTAGGCCATTATTGCCATAACTTGTATCTATACCCGAATTACAGTAGTAGTGTTGAAAACCCCTTTCATTTAAACATAAGTTAGCTATTACTGTTCAGGAAATCTTTTCTTGGGTAAAACAGGGAGGACAATAGCTCCTTAATCAGAGAACTTCGGGCGTGCGTGATCTGAACAAATCGAATCAATATAAATTATTAAAAATGGGCTAGGGCTCTATAAAAAAAAAGGGCTGCTGAAGGGTTTAGTAGAGTATGCATAATGGTCCTTTTTACAAGTACATTGCCTCTTGGGGACAGAGCTAGTGCCCCTACGCCTTACATGATATCTTTTTTGCTTCAGAGAAGGTGGATTCCTAATTCAGTAAGTAGCTTATGAATCGTACTGATTCGCCCAAACTTAACCTGGAATTATCAATAAAATCTGCCAGTATTGAGGTCAATAAACTCTTGTTGGTTTGATTCCCAATTCAATCAGTTAGTCTCCTTTTCTGCAATAGTATTGAAACAAATGAACGGTTGCTTGCGCAAAATCGGTAGTCTTCTGATATAGTTATTTATTTTCGTGAACAAAACAATGGTTATAAGCATTATTCTATCATCCACCACCTTTCATAAAAGGTAATGGTACGGGCCAAAACTACGTCCACGCGCCTGACTATATAAACAAAAACATGGTCACAGGAAAACGTCGAGAAAAAACTACCAAAAGAGGCGTCTTTTAAACGTACCTCCACATCAAATGCTGTTGTATGGGATTCCACTTTACAGCCTTTGTACCCCGTCTCTCAAGTTCTGGGAAAATTCGGTTACTTACTGAAAAAAAAAACTGGCTTGCGTAAACAAGCTGATGATCTCTCGGTCGAGTAGTATTTTGCATGATGCCCTTTACATGTACCTTAGCCCTGGAGCTAGACAATTTGTAAACACATCTCAAGTACAAAAGGTTGAGTAATTAAATATGTTGACAGACTGACAGAAACCCTGAAAACGTGATTCTTAAGTGCCAGCAAATGGTGCTTAAGGGGGGGGGCCCAAAACAAAGTTTGTACAGGGGTAAATTGTAAATTATCCAATCAGTTGAAAAGCACACCATGTTAGGTGTTCTACCCATAAGGATTCAGAAAAGTATAAGTTTGTAATCTGTACATCCTAAAGTTCAGAGTTATAGGCTAAAAAATTAAACAGCACAAATCAATAATAAGGGTCAATTTTAGTTGACCAGGGGGTTCAAATTTTAAAGTTGCTCGCGGATTTCGATAAAAATTGTTGCAAATTATTGGTGGAGTTCATAGGATTTAAAAAAAAGGAATAGTTTGACTGTCTGCTTCAATGCCTTAGTTTCCGCTGTAGGGGGCACAGAAGGTCAACGACAATTGCATTCAATGGGGTTGATCTTGTTACCTAGTTCCAGTAACTGAAACGAGGGTCGCCATTATCTTAAAACAATGTACATTCTCATTGAAAAGGCCCTTGGTTCAGAAACGGAGCCTTGCAGAGAATGAATGAATAATAAAACCAGTATTTCCTCCTCAATTTACAAGAACAAAAGCAAGTAGTTACCTGAAAATTCTGATGATACGAAAATCTCACATACCGTACTTCCATATCCTGCAGTTTCAGGCTTGACAAAAAAGCAACAAATAACGATTTTGGCCGAATTTTGGGAACAAGGCCCAGAATCACATTTTTTGTCTAAGTCACAACCGGATGAGCAATACAGGGTAAAGGTCACCACCATGGTCATTACAGGGTCATAACGTGACAAACGTAAGAGTATGTTGGGGTATTGTTTGGAGTGTTTGAACGCGACTTCAAAAGTGTTCGATGAGGGTGTCGGGCCAGGACATTGTGAAAGCACGGTGTATCACGGCCAGTGTTTTATTGGAAGACAAATCAAGATTTTGGGGCTATTTGGCGCAGAACGTAGAACATATATTTTCGAATTGGACGAAAGCGAGGTAGATTTTTTTTAACTACGAAACATTTGGGGCGACCTCACAATTTAAATAAACAGTTGTGTTTGCATCATGTCATAATTGCCAGGTGGTAGTAGATCATCCCACGGGCGTATTGATTTTGAAAAGGAAATCTAAATGTTCCACTGGAGAGATGAGATTGAAATTAACCTTTATCAAAAGCCCAAATTTTTAACAGGTTAGGTTTATGTTAGTTGAAGGTTTCCAAAAAAAAAAAAATAGTAAAAAATTCGATTCAATCAATTTCCAGTTTTTTTTTTGCTTTTTAAAAAAAAAAGTGGTAGAAAATATAGGCTTTGGACATAAAAGTGGGTTCTCTGGAAAACTGAAATGGTCCTAAAATGAGCGCATTAGAGGCGGCCCATACCCATCCTTCATCCCGATGTGAGACCAACCCCCCCCCAGAATACCTAGTGCTTATGGGAGAAGGGGGGGAGAAGGATCCAAATGTGTCCCCTCAGAAAGTTCTTTCTGTTCCTTACCCCACCCCACCCCCATTTGTAAAGGTTTGGTAATGGTTATGCACTGTGTTTATACTATCAGACAGGCCACTGCAATTTTGAAGTATTTTATTAGTAAAAAATAGGTGCGAAAAATCACAAATAACCTTGCGCGATAGACGATGCATTTATTTTCGTAAACGGTTGGTAAAAGATACACGTTAATAATAATACGAAAGCCATACACGTTCAATCACTCCAAACAAGGACCAAATGAGCGCGTTCCTTTTTTGAGTTTCAATACGGCCCGTGGGATAGCTCTAGCTACCTGACAAGTCACAGGTCAAAATTGGATGTCACATCTGAGTGAAAAACTTCTCTCGAGTAATTCGGAAGGCCCTTATTGTTACATAAATTTTATCGCCCTGAAGGCACATATCAAAAAAATGAAATGCGTACAGGGTTGATGGACGAGTATGCTAAGAGACACAAGTGGAGTGTTATTTGGACCAATATAGTTTTTAGGTAAGTGTAAAGCAGTATGAAAAGGCGGTGACTTCGCAAATTTCGTCTGTTCTGGTTATAGGTACATTTCCCGTGTACCAGCGGTACCAAAACCAGAGGTCAGTAGATTGAACGAGTAGTGTTAAAAGATATGTTGACCTCTGAGTTTGGGTTACCAGAAACTCGTTTACCCCCCTACTTTATTAAGCAAGATTGAGACACTCAAACTATTCCTTAAGTTTATCCTATGAGCTCACCAATATTTGCCCATTTTTTATCCAAATCGGAGCAATTTTAAAAATGGACCCCCTGTACAACTTAAATTAACCTTTTTATTATTTTTGATGTTTTGTAGCCTTATAACAGAAAACTTTAGTGTGTACATATTACAAAAACTATTACCTTATCTGAATCCTTATGGTTAGACAATAAAAATGGTGTGCTTTCAACATTATGGATCAATTTGACAATTGACCCCTGTACAAACTTTGTTTTGGCCCCCTCTCTTAAGCACCACTTGCGGCACTTAAGAATCACGTTCAGGGGTCTGTCCGTCTGTCAAACATATTGAATCACTCAAACCATTTGTACTGGAGAGTGTTACAATGTGTGACTATCTCCGGTACCTGCAACGCCCTTCGGGTTACGGCGGTCCGGTGAGTATTTCCCACGGGTAGTCTGTGTCACAGACTGCGAAAAGGATATTATCTAATTTGGTACTGCGCGAGAGACTAACGTTACCAGTCGGTCCATAGCGATGTGGGTAAATAAACTTAAAGCTCAATATAGCCGGAGAAAAACGAAGGGTCTCTATGAGAGTTTTTACATTCAGCGGGTCCGTTACTATGTTTGTTTGATATGTGTCGTCGTGGGTCTGAACCATAGAACCTAGCGAGAAATTGAACGTTTTGTTCTGGTACTTCGGTGCTCGAGAAAGACACGGGAAATGAACACGCAATCTCTACGGGTCCATCCCAATTTTTCCAAATGACTTTCGTATTTTTTCCAGTTTTGAGAATTTCAAAACAACTGGTTTCAATTTACGCAACTTTTTTTTTTCAATTTAGAAACAGGATACGTAATAAAACCGGTCCGCCGTTAGCCTTCGGGCGGTGCTTACTTAGTGTTTACATAGGAATTACACCTCGCGCTGGAGGTCACTTCATGATCACGTAATGTTTATGCATTACTTCATTATCGCCAGAGCCCGCCGGCGCGCGGAAATTGGCTGAGAGAAATAGGTAAATAGACTAGTGGATGACATCATCCTAATTATAGTTGGTCACTGCTCGCGTGGAAGGTTTTGGTGTAATGTTTTAATTTTTTGGTATGAAAAGAAGCGCATTTAAAAGTACGACAATTACAAAAAATTTCGGCGCAAAAAAAACCCCCGCGTAAAGCGGCCAGCGCGAACGAAAAACAAATTTGGAGGGTCCCTAGGCCCCCCACCCCCGGTCACTTTAGTGATATTTTATATTACAAACCTCAACCAGGAAATCACATTGCAAAGTTTAACAGTCACCAGGACAAAAAGTAGCGGGGGTAAGGAACAAGGAAAGAGAGGATGGAGGGAATGGAGACGAGGCGAAAAGCAGATAGGGGAAATTGGGAGGGGGCAGAGGGGGACGGAGGAAGCGAGAACAAGCAACAAAACAAGAAGGGGCAAGGGCGCGGGCAAATGCGGGGCACAGGCGAGGCACACGAAAGGGACAAAACCAGCAAGGGGGGAGAAAAGTGGAGACAGGGACGGCGAGAAGAAGCTACCCGGGAGCAGACTGAGAAGCGAAACCAAGGGCAGGCGGTGGCGGCGGGGAAGCGCGGACAGGAGCAGGGGACAGCGGACGGAGAGAGCCGGGAAAGAGGAGAGAACGAGAAGAGAAACAGGAGGAAAGGACAAAGAAGGTAAGAAAGTAAGGAGAAAAGAAGAGAGCCTCTTTTCGTTAGGACCGTTCGTGCTGGGGCTTGGGGCGTCGTGGGGCAAGAAGAGAAAGGAAGAGAAAAATAGAGAGAGCAGAGAGGAGAGCAGGAAGAGAGAGAAAGAGAGCGAGAAGAAATAGGATGAAGAAGAGAGGAGAGAGAGGAAGAAAAGTGCTGGGGTCCGTTTGTGTTGGCAGAAAGAGAAAAAGAGAAGAAGAAAAGGAGAGAGTCAGGAGAGAGAGGAGAGAGAGAGAAGAGAAAGGAGGAAGAGGCAGATAGAAAGGAAGAGAGAAAGGAGAAGAAAGAGGACGTAGAAAGAGAGATGAGAGAGAGAGAAGACAAAGAAGAGAGAAGGGAGAGGGAAAGAAGAAGAGGAGAAGAAGGAAGAAAGAAGTGAAGGAAAGACGAGAAGCGGAAGATGGAGAGGAGGAAGCGAAGACAGGGAAGGAAAAGAGGAAAGAAGAAGAAGGAAAGAGAGAAAAAGAGAGATAAAGAGAGAGAAGAAGAACAGAGAGGAAGTTGGAGAGGAGATAAACGGGGTATGGAGAAAGAAGAAATAAAGCAGAAGAGAAGAAAGAAAGAAAGGAAGGAGGAAGAGAAAGACTAGAGCGAGAAAGAGAAAAAATAAGAAGAGAAAAGAGAGAAAAGAAAAGAAGAGAGAGAAAAGAGAAAGAAGAGAAGGAGAAGAGAGAGAGAAGGAGGAGGAGGAAGAGAAAGAGTAAGAAAGAAAAGAGAGAGAGAAGAGAGAGTAAAAGATAGAAAAAGAAAGAAGGGAAGAGAGAGAAGGAATAAAGAGAGAAGAGGAAGATTAAAGAAAAAGGAGAAAAGAGGAGAAAGTAGAGACTCTGCCTTGAAGAGAAGGGGGGGGGGGGGGGGGAGAGTACAAGAGAGAAAGAAGGAGAGTAGAAAGGAGAAGGAGAAGAGAGAGATAGACCTAAGAAGAAGAGAAGAGAAGGAGAGCAAAATAGGGGAGAGAGAGAATATATAATCTCTGTTCAGGTATCGTGTCTTACAACACATTCTCTTTGGGAGTGTAGCTTCATCGTATGTAATACAACAATGTCATGTGATTTCAATCTTTACTTCTGCCGTGGTTTGATTTTTGACACACACTATGGATCACTGAAAACAAAAGGAGAAGGAAGAGGAGGAGAGGGAGTGAGGAGAGAAAGTGGGGGGAGGGGGATTTTGGGTGTTGGGGAGAGGAGATGGAGAGGAAAGAAATGTATTTTAATATATCCTATGTTTTTTATTTCTATCATTAAAAACAAAACAAAATACAATATAACAAACGAAATCCATAACAAAATAAGATGGTGGAGATGCAATTTAATGCAAAGCCTGATTAATTTGTGGCACCACCTTACGAAGTAGAATAATTAAACCAAAAGATTATTTACAAATAAACACAGCCACCAGATTCAGTCTTAAACTCACACACAGCAATAAATGCAGTGTTTCCAAAAGAGAAAACAGAATATATCAACACAGGATGTTACAAAATTATTGATGTTACATTGAAAGTGACGAACGAAATAAATTAATTTCGTGGATACAAAGGTAGAACAATGAATAATAGGCTTATTGGTGAGTACGACTTCGTCTTAGAAATTTTTTGCTGAACAGTGGCTGCAATTATGTATGTTTGTGTTTTTTAAATAAATTGTACATCATTTCGCCTTTGTAACCTCATTCATAATTCATATAATTCACAAAAGGCAATTAACTGTTTTGCCCAATATTGTTACATCGTTATAATTCATACAATCACAAGAAAGGCATAGCGTATTTTAACAGGATGCAGACACTCCAAAAAATTTATTATTTAGTTTCTATTTTACTCATTCAGCGGCTTAACTCACAAAACAGTGCTTTGCATTTTTGTAATTCTTAAAATCCCTATATTAGAAAAAAAAAAATAAGCCTAGCATTAAATGAGATTAGAAATAAACAAAAGCTCAAATGAAACATCCACACCATTATTCTAGTGAGGGGGGAAATGAAATATAAGGGAAAAATAAAAGTTTAACAACCGCAGTCAGTACGTGGAAGTCTAAAAAAGATATGCTTATGTACTTCAGACAAAATGACATTACGATACGTCTGTCCCTCGTGTTCGAGAGTACTCAGACGGACTCCTATTACATGGGTGTTATTAATTTCTCTTTCAGGCCATTAGTAAATCATTACAGTGACCGACACTTTTTTCCTATTGCTGGCAGGAACTGTTTTGCGCGCCCGTGATGCCCAGGTGGATAAAAGTTGCAAGACGTAATGGGACTGACCAGGTATTTTCGGGTAACTCTTGCCGTAACTATCTGGTTTACCCTCGATAGGCACCATGTCAAACTTGTCGTTTTCATTACTCTTTTAGCATGGGGACTGTAGTGATAAGAGTGTGCGCTTCCGGATAAAATTGTGAATTTTTTGAACCAAGTACTTTAGGCAGATAATCCATAAAAATTGATGGGAAGCATTGGCAACCCCATAATGGCCCCAGCTGGGTTCAAGGTTATACAGGGGTCAAAAATTTTTAAATGTCTGAAGGTGTTAAAAAGCACACCATGTTGTTGTTGGTCACAAGGATTCCAAAAAGGTATAGTTGGGTGAAAAAGTAAAGTGGATCATGTGACATGGGTCAAAAGTTTAAAAGTTGTTTACTTTGATCAGCTAATTATGTGGTTGCAAATGTTTCCTAGCTTAAAGGGATTGAAATAAGGAATAGTTTGCCTGATCTGTTATGCTAAGTTTTCACGTCATCCAACAAAATAGGTCAAGGTCATAGAATCCAATGCTGTTGATAGCTGTTGACTTTTATTAGCCATTTTGGTTAATAACCAGGACACGTAAGATAGTCAAAAAACTATTCCTTATTTCATTCTATGAGCTAAACAAAACAATTTGAACCACATTTTAACAAAAATTGGAGCACTTTTAATTTTTGACCCCTCGTACAAACCAAAAAATGACTTTTTTTTACCATTTTCAGTTTTACCCCATAATTCACTAAAACTATAAAGTCACAGGTAGTATAAACTATACCTTTATGGAATCATTATAACCCAGAAAGGCTCATGGTGGCTTTTCAACACAATCGGACATTTTAAAAATTTACCCCTGTGTTAACATTGAAATCAAAGCCTGCAGGGCCTGAAAGGAGGCTTTGTGGCAAGTGCTTCCATCAAATTTTTTTTGATTATCAAGTCTAAAGTACTTGTGTTACCAAAATTCTCAATTTTATCCGATTTGCACACTCACATTCGATCTGTTCACTACAGTCCCCCACTTATTTATCTTCTCAGCTTTTTGGTTTGTTGACATTAGCCACGAGATTTTTAATATTGTTTATTGTATTTTAAAAGCAGGTCCACTTATTAATTATATTTCTTATCAGTTAGATAACCGTCAGCAGAAAATAGCAAAATCTAGATGCAAATCAGATCGATGTAACTTCTTAAGGTAAATATAATTTATTCGGAAACTAGATTTTGATGTGAGTAATGTTGTCCTATCACAAAATTCGTTGTGTGAGTGCAAAAAAGCCCGTATTCTCATTGTTAATGCTTTCACAGGAGCGAGAGGCATTTTTGGCGTGTTTCTTTAGTAGTGAATTTTACAATGAAATATTTACACCACAGAATAGAACTGTATTTTTTAAATAAACTACTATGAATATTTTAGTCCCATTAGTCGACTAATTAGAAGTAGTAATTACAAAATTAGGTGGCCGTCGTGTGATTTTTTCTGTTCAGTGCAGTCGTATTACAAGTACGACTTCATTGTACTTATCCAGAGAGCGTGGCCTAGCGGTTAGGGTGATTGCCTCTGGCGCAAATTTACCACTCAAAAAATTCCCGGGTTCGAATCCCGGTGGGCTCGTGACACTTGCGGGGAATTTATTCGGGTACTATCATTCTGGATTTGATCTGTATACACGCTATTGATTAAATACAGAATACCGCTTTCCTCCATGGTTCACTTGGGAATTGGGCAAATGGATCATTGAATCCGAAAAGTATCCCGTCCTGCGGAGGACGTTTAAGCCGTCGGTCCCTTGTACAGAGAAGTCACAACTGTACATGTACATCGCAGTCAGTGTCGAATAAGAGTCTAGGGTGTAAACCCCTGACTGTTCCCAATACGTCCCCGCCTCAAATAGAGGGCCATGTTTAGGAGCGTCCGTATCATGGATACACGAGCGCCCCCGGATCAGCACACTAGTGAACACAATCCTTGGGACACCACCACAAGCCATTACCATTTGACTGGTGGAACGAGAAAAAAACAAAATCAAAATTAAATTTTCGAGTGCAACAAAGTCGTATATACACCAAATTAGACCTAATTAGCCCTACTAGGCTCTGCAAAATTTGACATTTACTTGAAATTATATGTTAAATTGTTGCGTATTCATTACTTCTTCCCGGGGCCCGCCCCCAAAACTCGTTTGCGTACCACTGACGTGCATGGCTAGTAATACAATAACAGACCTTGTCAACCGTTAAAACTCAGGCATGACATGCACGTAGACTTACGACTGATGTTCGGAAGGGCCCCGGTCGTATATACCAGTTACGACTTTATTACACTCAACCGCACAATCAAACTTGAGTGGAACAAGTCGTATCTACACAAAAATTAGGTCCATAGCCATAATAACTGTGCAATCAACTGAGACTGTCAGTTGAAATATATAATACAATAAAACAAGCTCAATTTCGCAAAAATGTATGTTACGAATTGTCATACATGACGAAATGAAAGCCCAAATCTCGTGCTATTGAGAGGAACATCCTGGTTAAAAACCACGTCCAGACGACTTTTATGGGTTGCCTCTACACAAACCAAAAGGCTTTATGTCTTCTTCCTGTTAAATCAGACCAGAGACATTGGAACCTTTGCCTGAAGCAATATATTAAAAATTAGGATATATACTGAGCCAAATAACTTTAGTATGGGTAAGTCAAACGAAAGGCATTGTATAGTGCTGTTCCGGACTGGTGTTTGACTGTTGCACTGGCATTTTCCTCCTCGTGGATAATAGCAGCATCTGCTGTAGATGGCCGAAGGCAATCAAGTTAAGTGGACTAAGATAATCTAAGAGTGGGCTGATAATAGCAGCTTTTCAGGAAAATCCACTTAGATAGTCGCTTACATCTTGCAACGGAAAACATACAAGCACTTGTACATTTTGCGGAATTTGTCAGTAAGTCAAAGTAGTTGCTTCAGTCCTTATAATTACAAAGTTAACTTTTTATGTCCAATTTACATCTCTCTCGAGCGCTCTCTAATGTAAGCGGCACTATTCGTATGGACAAAAAACATAAAAACCAAAAAGGTACAAGTGTCATTAAGGATTGTTACCGTCGGAGTACGTCTCTTCTATCACGTTCTGTATGTCCTGTGTTTTTATCGAATACAAAACATCACTCGACAGAACAAAATAATTACGTTTCTTTATCAGAAATGACTTTTGTTTTGTTTATGGCCACTGTGGAAAATAATACACTTATTTATTAGCAGTGATTCTTGCGTTCGATCATTCATGTTAAAACAGCTACTAATAGGTTGGTTCAAGGTCCGTCAATCTAAGTGCAAATTTAATAGAAATTGTAATCACCATCATGTTGAAAATAAAAACGGTATGTTGTCATGGACACAAAGATTATCAAACCACCCAGATACATTAAAAAATAGCATTGGATTTCCTGAAATCAACATTAAAACTGAAACTCATAAGATGGTAAGGTGGTATAGACTTACGACTGAGTTTCGGGAACGGGACCTGGTCGCTTTACCAGTTACGACTTTATGTCACTCAACGCAAATTCAAACTGAGTGGGGAACAAAAGTTCGTATCTACACAAAAAATTAGGTCCATTTAGCATAATAACTTTGCAATCAACGAGACTGTCAGTTGAAATATAGAATACAATAAACACTCCAATTTCGCCAAAAAGGTCTGTTACGGAATTGTTGCACTCACATGACGAAATGAATAGCCCCAATCTTGTGGCTCTGAGGAAGGAACATCCTGGTAAAACCAACGTCCAGAAGGGAAGAACTTTTATGTGTTGCCTCTACAAAAACAAAAGGCTTTTAGGTGTTGTGATTCCTGTGTTAGAATTAGACCAGAGGACATTGAACCATTGCTGCTGAAGCCAATATATTAAACATTAGGATATATACTGAGCCAAATAAAACGGTAGTATATGGGTAAGTCAAACGAAGCAGGTATTAGTGCTGTCCGGACGTGATGTTGCACTGGACTCCTCCTGTGGATATAAGCAGGCATCTGTGATGTAGATGGCCGAAGGCAAGTCAGAGTTAGTGGACTACTTAAAGATAATCTAAGAGTGGGCTGAATAATAGCATCTTTTCAGGACAATCCACTTAATAGTCTCTTACATCTCTGCTAACGAAAAAAAAAAGCACTTGTAATTTTGCTGTAATTGTCGTTAAAGTCAAAGTAGGTTATCAGTCCTTATAATTACAAAGTCAACTTTATATGCCATTAAATTCTATCGAGCCTATATAATTGAAGGGCACTAATATGGACAAAAAACATAAAAACAAAAAGGATACAAGTTGCAATTAAGGATTGTACGTCGCGTAATTGCTCTTCTATCACGTTCATGTATGTCCTGCTGTTTTATACGAATACAAACATCACTCGACAGAACAAAATAATTACGTTTCTTTATCAGAAATGACTTTTGTTTTGTTTATGGCCACTGTGGAAAATAATACACTTATTTATTAGCAGTGATTCTTGCGTTCGATCATTCATGTTAAAACAGCTACTAATAGGTTGGTTCAAGGTCCGTCAATCTAAGTGCAAATTTAATAGAAATTGTAATCACCATCATGTTGAAAATAAAAACGGTATGTTGTCATGGACACAAAGATTATCAAACCACCCAGATACATTAAAAAATAGCATTGGATTTCCTGAAATCAACATTAAAACTGAAACTCATAAGATGGTAAGGTGGTATAGATTTAATACATGATGTTATGAGTTACAACAACTAGTGTTTTTCTTGTCTTATGCAAAAACATGCCTTCAGCAATGTATAAGTCTTTGCGTTTTATTTCAATCAAATTATGAAAAACCAAATTAACATGACATATTTAAAGGACCACTGTAAAATGGTAAAACAATACCTCATTTCATAAGGACGAGACAATGACGTGGTCACAGCTATTCTTCGCGGGGCTCGGATTTAGAATGAGTACGCAACGCGACATGGCTAAATCTTAATTCGAGAAAATGTTAAGACGCGTCTCTCGCAATATTTCAACACATTAAGTAATAATCTGTATTTCAATGTGTAAATTCATAACATTTGCATATTGATTTGATAATGAACTACCATTACCTGATTTCCGCTCTGTTCTGCACCAATTATCCTGAATAAAGGTGAATGACATTTTGACCTTTTTTCAAAGCGTGACCACAAAAAGGCATTTATAACAAGATCAATGACAATGATTGCTCTCACCGTTTCTGCCGATAAAGGGTGGAAAATACGCCGATGATCTCACGATGGCTAAAATAGAAGTAAAGGGTGACGCTACCGACGTACAGGTGTGTTTGGACACACTTCATGACTGGTCTGTCAAGAGTAAGCAAGCAATCTAAATGCCACCCTATGGCATACATTTTGGTAGAGACGACTCCCGGGGGTTTAGCTGAAATTTCTAATCGGGACAGCTTGGAGTAGTCAGGAAAGTTGCTGGCGTAAATCGTGCGGCAAAATGACTTGAAAATGGTACACTAAGGTTGAGGATATGATATTTCAACGCTAATTGAAAAACGTTTATGTTACACAAGCTTAACACTAATATTGCTTTCACTTCGATAATTTCTCGGTTTCTTATGCATGTCATCACCAAATACAAAAATACTTCCAATTTTCTTGAATCCGACCATTTAATGTGAGCAGTAATTGTGGTGTATTACAATCGCCAAATAAAGTACATACTATCTCTGGCTACCCGTAAACAAACCATATTTTAGCCTGTGTAGCAACGGAACGGGAAGAGACAGTCAACTTATATTTCGCAGGTGAGTGTATGCGGAGAAGAAATACAAGCTTCGAATGTTTCCAAAATCTCAGGTTTGATATGGTGAAAGGTGGGGTCAAGGCTGATGATCGAGTGGTGCCTCTTTAGTGCACAAGTTTCAACACATACAATACTAATACATTTGTTAAAGTACTCTAAGGTGCTGTACCTTCAGCAAATACTTTCCATCTATTAATCTCCAAGGAGGTACTGACCTAATAAATTTGGTTATAGTACTCGAGGTGTTTTACCTCAGCATTTCAGCAAATACATTCCATCTATTAACCCTCGTATACCAAAGCCTTTTTTTTGTAAAACGGTTTACCAGGGGGGGGGGGGGGGGTGGTCGAGAATTTGTTATAAAGCCCCGCTGCTTATGATTGTGATACCAGTGGATAGCTATGTTCCTCCTATTCCATTGATACCCCGTTGAAAATAAGTACTAACATACCTAGTATTGCGTCACTATGACGTCTCAAGTCGCGAGTCGGACAAATGGCATTTTTTCACAGACAAAAGAGGCCTTTTTTTTTTTGAAAATCCAATTTTGCGCTAAAACACTAGAATATCGGATGTTAATACCGGTTTCAGCTCAAATGAGCCAATGGCTGTTTACATTCACATAGAGTTTTAGAGCCATACTGTGGCATTAATATTTTCAACATCCATCAGAAACTATCCTTGGGTGGCAACCACCCCTCCCCTTACCCTTCGACTTTGACGGCATACCCTAACCCCGGTGCAGGTACTACCTTCACATTTTTCGCTAAAATGACCGGAAAGGATGGAGAGAACGATTACCTAGAAGCTTTTTACGATTTGTTCTTAGCGTTTACAGGCGCACCGGGCGAAAAAGGTCGGAGGGGGTGGTAACCCCCCCCCCCCCACCACCCCTTGGGTAAGGACAGGGTTAATCCGCAAGGAGGTACTGACCTGGATGCAACTAGAGTGAAAAATGTATCCTGATGAGGGCAATGGTTATATGATTCCGTTTTTTACATTAGATTTCACATTACATTGCATGTTACCTGCGATATATAAATCAGCCGCTGTTTGAAATAATGTCAGATAAGTGCAAGTGAAGATGGTCAAAACTACCGTTTGTATATGTTAACAGTTAAACTATTACGAACTTCAAGGTACAAAAAAAGCGTTTGAGCCTGCAGATATGCCATCTGTCAATGGACTGCCGATGTTCTGTCGATAGAGTTCGTTTACATATTTTGGACAGGCTTTTGTAAATGAAACTAGGCTTACACGAGGTATTCACATGTTCATCATCTCTAACATAATGAGCTGTGACTTATAAAAATTCCCGCTGGTGCCAAGCTGAATTTCGCCTAGAACTCTTTTAAAAAAAAGAATGCGCATAAAATGAGCATTGGATATAAAAATAACAATTGTTTGGAGACATTCCAAAATTATGATTGTGCAAGTATCGTATTGATTGAAAGGAGTTTATCTGTTGACCATGTTGAGAGTCGGGTGTCTGTTTTTTTGGAAATGAGCTTTAGAGTTTTGTAAAGATTTTTGAAATAATGACCCATTTTTGAAAAAAGGCTCTGTACCATCAATTGCTCTACCATAATCAATCAACCATTTCAAACTGGTAGATTCTTAATAGGTTATAACACCCACTAAGTAGCGATTTTCAGATGGTTCCAAATATGGAAGTGCTTGATATTTATGGTAAAAATGGACGATGTTTATCTCTGGGTGACTATAGTCGCCAGCATGGGATAAAGAGTAAAATTCCCTCTAAAAGTTGGGCACATACCCGTATACTATTAACCAGTGCGATCCGCCTGCCACTGTTGACTTTAACAGCTTTTAATAATACGTATTAACATTTTGAAGCATTACCTATATAATTAGAAGTCATACGTATCCCAGAGGCGTATCCAGGATGACAACCCCATGGGCAAGCTGACGATGAACTTTTGGCGCCCCTGTGGAAATTGAAAATGGCACCCTATTCCACGTCTTCGGGAAATGTTATAACATCCATAGAATAAAGTTATCGGCGAGCGCAGCGAGCCGGAAATTTTGAAATTGTGCTCGGCACAATTGACAGTTTTGTACGGCAACCCTCCCCCCCTCCAGTGGCGGATTTAAGAGTCAGCAGTGTCAGCAGCCTGCTGGACAGGGTCCCTAAAATATTGGTCTCAGGGCCAACTCAGACACCCTATAGTCGCACTATGTGGGACATTTCATTACTCCGAAGCTTTTAGTTTGATTGCCCCTTTATTTTGTTCTATATCCCCCTTTTCTTGCCCGTTTCGCGACCATTTCCTTATTTTTCAGTCTTTTCCTTTTTTTTTGTTTGACGCCCCTTATTATTCCACTTTTAAACTCACCTTAATTTCTTTGCCATCTTTGGTCCTTTTTCTAAAAAATATTTCAACCTCCGCTTTTCGTTTTGTTTCAGTTTTTGACGACCCTTGTATTTTTCGTTAGCTCCAATTGCCTTTGCTATTTTAGCGCCCTTTAATCCTTAAACTTTTTCTCAACCATTGTTCCTTTTTTGCACGCCCTTTATTTTGTTATCCTTATCTTATCTTTTCTAATTTTGCTGCACTTGTGTTATTTGTCTATAGTCACTTTTCTTTCCAACTTTTTCACACCCCTTCGTTTATCGCTATTATTTTGTTTTTTTGGCGGCCCCTTCCTTTACTATTTTATACGTTCTCTTTCTCATTTTTTGGACATTTCGCCCTATTTTGGCGCTCCTTACTTTCACTTCAGATTCGTCCTTTTCGCCCTAAGCCTTTTCCAGCTCTTTCCATTTAGGTGTCCCCTTCCCCCTTATATTTACTTTTTCTTTCCTTCCTCCATTCATCTCTAATTTTATTTCGTTTCCCTTCCTCTTTCCTTTCCTTTTCCCCCTTTCCTTCCCTTTTCTTTCCCTTTTCTTCTCCCTTTCCTTATTCTCTTCCTTCTTTTTGGCGCCCCTTTGGAAACGGGGGGCAAGCGACCTTGGCCCCCCCCCCACCAGGATACGCCACTGGTATCTATCAAACATGTGGGCAATGTAAAAGCAATGATTGTTTTAAAGATGTCTGGTACAATGCGGCATCGTTGCATCATAAAGATCATGACTTTAAAATATAAAGCAGACGGATTTTGTTCACATGTTCTCCATTATATTTAGTAACCTGTGATGCTTAAAGATTTACTGTAAGTCACCATTTCAAAGCTTGAAAAGGGGCCACAATGTGTCATACAGAGTACATCAAGAGGGAAACAGAATCTTCCTCTACTATCCAATGCATTATAATGCGACATTGATCAAAAACACCACTCCGGATATGGATCTTGTTTTCTCCCACTCAGAAGATCATACACCGAGACTTGAAACAGTACTACAATATCCCTTGCATTCGAAATCTGAAAATACAGTGAGCAGATTCGTTGGGGAAAACTACCTTTTTGCTGATAAAATTCGGTTCGCAGTTAAAAGCTGGAAAATTACACAGACATCAATTCTCATATTTCGATCTGCAAACTCCATTTACCATTATTAATCATCGACATATCTAAGTGGCTGAAATGTATAGAATAGATCAGGTTTAGCTTCTCGACCTGTATTTGATTTGTATTCAAATATGATACAGGGCTACACAGCAAAATAGGCATTAGCTGACTTCCGTCTTTCACGCAGACATGTCCTTAATATATAATGTGCCTTGTCTATGAGTAAGACTTGGAGAAATGAAGCTTTCGTGAAAGATGTCTACAGGTAGTTAAATCTACCGAAGATGTATAAATATTAGTGTCTCAACGTGGCACTTTAAAGGGCATGTCTTGCTGGAGTAGAAGTGTCTTGCGTGTAGACATGTCCTACTATTAGATATATCAATTTTGTTATTTCTAGCCACGTACGTCGCAAGGGGACATACGACACAGAAAACATGTTTACACACAGACCTCCTGGACTTATGATTATATTATTATTAATTAATTTTTAAATCCATGGCGATATCCAAGTCACATTTTTATATTCTGTTTGCACGTTGAGTTTTGGGAAAAAATAATTACCATACTAATAATACGACGCCTTTTAACACCTGCTTTTTTGTGGACAGAAGATAATGCATACAGTTGAATATAACTTGAAAATCACAGCCACGTATTCCTTTTTAAAACCTTTCTAACCTAATACCTATAGTATCTTCCTCTTCTACCGTTACCACATTTTGCTGCACAAGGAAAGTTTAATACAAAGTAAGGGAACAATAAATTACATTATTTTAGTGAAACAAGCGGGACATCATATTATACAATCGCTATAAGTAATGTTAGCAATGGCATGCCAAGGAATCGAGGCAACAAGTGCTAGACGGAGACTCCTAAATGACATTAGACCATTTTGACCAAAATATTAGCCAAAGCTGGGCGGACAAAAATGCAAATATTCGAAATGGGCCGGGGTAGAAGCCGTCCCTAACCGAGGCTTTATCAACAATCTTATAGATTGTAGGCAAAGTTACACCCTGTGTCTTTCCATTTGGATATACTGGTTAGGAATTACTTATAGTGCGAAAGTTTAAACCACATATGCGAACGTGAATTTTTTTTGTTTGATTGATATAGCAACGAAAGAATACCATTCAAGGCACAGCTACACTTTTCGTGCGTGGCACTCAACCCTTCCTATCTTATCAATTAACCATTAGGCTCGTATTCAAAAAGCGTTTAACTGTTTAGTTAAACAAAGGTTTATCTTGATGGTAAGTGAGGTAGATAGGGGATAAATTTTGAAGGTACGGCAAAAGCACCAAATTTGGCGCAGTTATACACAAAGATGTCTATAATTGTTACTCTCAAAAGAACACCTTTCCTAATAATTTAATGAATTGTTACTTATCCACCTTACTACTTCAATAAACAGCTGTTTGGTTAAACGAGTGTTAAACATCTTTTGCATACGCAACGTGAATGTGAGCCCTAATGCGGTTTTCACAGAGTGTATTAACAAATATTGACCTGGCTTGTACAAACAATAATATTGCCAATTACCTATGGCTTGGTTCAAATATAATATAGAACACTACGCTATTAAAAAACTTTCAACACTTAAAGTGCATTGTAAATCACAAGATATATATATGACCATAGTATTTGCATAGTATCTGCTTGATTAGTTCTAAAATTTTGATCTTCCCTAAGATGAATGAAAGAGCAAGGGAAGGGTAAATAGAATTGAAGACGACATTCGGGTAGTTATTTGGTATATAAGAGAAGTATCCATTTTCGTTATTGTAACCATTGGTCAGATGAGGTCGGAGTATATAAGGATTCACACCAGTAAATATCTTGAGAAACAGGTAAGTCCAGCCCCCACTGCAAATGAGGCGGTTTTTTGGGAACCCCTCGCCTAGTATTTAAAAAACCCAAAAAAAAAAACTGAAAGAAATGCGAGACCTGGGTTGCAAATCATGGTTGCATCAATATTAAGTATAAAATCTGTAGGAATATCAAAAAAAGGTTGTCATTGATGTGTTATTTTGATCCGACAAATCAGGCGAGTAGCCCGCTGGTTCCAAGGGGGCAATTTCCCGGTTAGTGCAACAAATGTCCCGATCACAGGCAAAAATTTCCCGGTCCCAGAGCAAAAGAGTCCAAAAAAGGGCTGATTTAACATGAATATCAGTCTTTTATTTCCCGATTTCCCCTCATTTTATTTTTAAGAGGGGGCAGTCTGCCCCCCTCTGCCCCCACCTGGCTACGCCACTGCGGACAAACCAATTTTAACCGTATTCTTACAGGGAACACCTGACTGAAAAGGTGCTGTGACCTCCAGGATGCACAGTGCATGCTAGTATTCACGGTCCAGTAGCTCGAAAATTTTGGGGATAACTACCCTAATTTCATGATTGATTTGGTAGGCGAATGATGACCTTCCAAGCAGAATGTTAGCTTTAGGGTCTGAGATGTTCCATTGAGGAGAAAATGACGTTTTCATCTCGGCCATTTTGTACAGGAACGAATTGGGCCCAGATTTAGTGGTGTGAAACCATAACATTCCGTGGATCACATTATGCGGGATCGATGACAAGGAAGATGTGTTATTGTAGTAAAACAGGCATGATAGATTTTATGGACACTCATAATGCATTCGACCTTAGAAATCAAGCCAAATCTCCTATGTGAAAATTTTGCAGTCTTTATGGCGTCATTGTGACGCCATATTAGATATGGAAAGAGGAGGACCATAGCTAGTCACTAGTATCCCAAAAGCATAAGGTGCTTTATAATGAATTTCCGAGGGAGGGTGTAAAACCGTGTTACAAAAAAGACTTGCTAGGACGAGGGTTAATAAAATGAATATAATGGTGTTTTGATGTTGTCACTAAATATGAAAATTGCAGGTTTTGAAGTTAGTCCATTTTAGGAAGCACAACGGAACTTCACGAATAGTCAGGAAACAGTCTTGTAAGAGCTAATATTTTTCTTGTAGTTCCTGGTATAAGCAGCAACAAGCATTTAGAGCTCAAATCAAAAATATCATGAAAGTTAAGCAGTCACCGTGGAAACATTGTTTTTAGGAAATGACAGTGACAGAAGAGTAAATTATTCAGAGTAGGGACCAAGAAGAGGAAAATCTCACTCTCATAAGCCTGACTATTCAGCAATAAAGTGTGTAAGCAAGTAATGTCAAAGTGCATTTTTGACTTAATCCAATTTTAATATAAGTATAAACTCTGAGATCTTTTGACTAGCATAATTACCCTGGGAGCATATATAGAATCTAACACCATATCATGTGTCTCTTCGTTTAAGGGCTACATCAGCGTGGTGCGCTTGCGGTATCTCTCGGAAGGATACAAGTTCATTTGTCAGTTTATTGATTTCTTACAACAGCTCTTACAACACTGGTTTTGTTGTACACCTCACAAAATACACGTGATGAATGTTGATTACTGCCCTGTCAAGTAAACTTGCGAGTAGATATAGAAGATATGATTCATTATATTTGTATAAGTCTAGCCTTATACGGGAAGAAAAGAAACACACACACACACACACAATTAAGAATCCACAGTCTAGTGTGTGAAATAAACGATTTTACCATTTATTCAAGTTACTTTAAACCTAGAAAGACTGGAAATGAGCAGATGTAATGCAGACAAAATGTATAGTATACGTTTGTCCATCGTTTTCCCAAGCTTCCTACTCAGACCACTATATTATTTATTTGTCTTTCGGCCGTAGTAAATCATTCATTGCCAGACACTTTTTTTTGCATGATGCCCAGGTGGATAAAAGTTGCAAGACGTAATGGGACTGGCGGGATTTTTTCTGGTACCTCTTGCCGTAACCGTCTATCCAACTATACTCGTCATTCCGTGTTCTATTTACTCTTTCTGTTCCTCCTCTTTTTTACAATAGCACAGAGACATATCTGTGAATATTTTATAATATTCTCAGTTTTTGTGATTAAAAAATATTATTTTATTTCTCAATGTAACTTGAAAGAAAGATTCATAACAGGAAAGTAACATGTTTTCATCATCGCACAGTTAAAATCAACTGATTTTTTTAATAATCTAGTAATCTTTCAAGCCTGGTGTAACTTTGGTCAAAATAGATTCCGAACTAGATTTTGATTGAGTAATGTTTGTCGCTATCACAACGAATAGCCTAACTTTGCGTGCTCTGAGAAGGAACGTCCTGATAAAAACCAAACCAGAGACGACTTCTAAGAAAAGAAAAGGCTTCGAGTTTTCTTCCGCGTGAATCAGACAAGAGATGTTTGAAATTTGAGACATTTGCCAGAAGCCAACATATCAACACTAAGGCTTACACTTGAGCCAAATGACTGAAGTATGGGTAAGTCAGTTGAGAGTATTGTTATCCTTTGTGCTGTCCTGACTGTTGATGTAGCACTAGCATTTCCTCATCGTGAGATAATAATAGCAGCATCTGCTGTAGATGGCCGAAAGCAATCAGAGCTTTAGTGGTCTAAAGATGATCTGTGGGCGGGCTGAATAATATCATCTTATCATGACCATCCGTTTAAAGGTCTGAAAATCAACAATTGTAAAGTTTGCTGAACACCTCTAATTTGTCAGATAAAGCCAAAGTTGCGAGCCGCTATTATGACGACGCTATGTTATAGAGACAACCCAAACATGCATGGAGACACCATTTTATTAGGGCTTGAGTACGAGTTGTTCTATCACATCCATCTATATCATGCATTTTTTATAAGAATAGAAATATCACTCATCAAGAAACAATGTACAATTCTGTAGCAGGAAATGGCTCTTTTGTTTGTTTGGTTTCTGACAACATGTTGGCAATCAATTCCATTTACTTATGCAACAGTTATTAGCGAGTTCGATCATTTAATGTTAACAGGACATTAATAGGTTTGTTAGAGGTCAGTCAATGTTATTACAATTAATTGAAATTGTAATCAATTCATGTTGCAGATACACGGGATGCTGCCAGGAGACAAATATTATCAAAACAACCAGTACATTAAAAATATCATTGGATTCTCTGATATCGATATAAAAGCTAAAATTGATAAGATGATAATGTGGCATAGACTTAATACATGATGTTATGATGTTATGAGCCTAAAGGAAACCCGTGTTTTCCTTATGTTATACAAAACTTTGCTTCAGCAATTATAGGTCTAGTGTTTTATTTCAATCGGACAAACCACATTCTATTGCATTATTTCATAGACCACTCTAACAAGTAAAACGATACCCATTCATAAGACGAGACAATGAAATGTTTACAGTTTATCTTCGCGGGAGGTGGATTTAGACATGCTTAAAGAATACAAACATGCCAAAAGGTCAAATTCGATAACTAGTTGAAGACGCACGATTTTGCAAGATTACGTAATATTATCGTATGTTTCATTTCATTTAATTCATTTGATTCAGTACTCAAGACAAACTCAAACTATGGGATAGGGGACGGGAAAAATAGCAAAAATTAATATACATAATATTGCACTATAATAAATGACAGCTTAAGTTAAACACTGTTAAACACTGCATACACAACCAATGACTGGAAAGAAACTGTAAAAGGGCCATTCTTCGGTCACGTTTGTGACCAAAACCGCGATTTTTACTTCAAACCCAATGCTGTTTGTTAACAAAACCAATCTGTTATTACTTTTTACATTAGTAATAACCTTGAGTCTAAGCCTAACCAAAATAATAATCCACTTTCTCTTGATTGGTTATTTTGTCATTGGGGGAAACTAAAGTTCGGTCAAGTTTGTGACCTCAGACAGGGCACACCACGTGCCCAAACTTTTGGGGGCAACCATGACAAAATAACAATCTACCCCCAAAAAGTGGAAAATTTATTTGGTTAGAGTTTGATAAGGTTATTAATAATGTACAAAGTATAACAAATTATTGGTTTTACGTTTGACAAAACAGCATTGGGCTGAAAGTAAAAAATCGACCGAAGAATGGCCCAAAAGGGGTTTATAGAGCATATACCATGAGTACCAAGGATAGCCCAACAAACTTTTTAATAAGAAAACGTTAATCCATTGGGTCCCTAAGACAAAAAAACAAAATCTGGGGGCAGCAGACACAGAGACAGGTATTAAAACCATCTAAACCTGAACTAAACTTAAATTAGATCCAAATTAAAAACAAAATCCAAAATCAATTTCCATCCTAATATTTATCATTGGTGGGTGCGGATTTTGCTCAGCTAACCAACTTTGCTCAACAAATGGTTTTTTGGACTGAGATTTTGAACTGCTTAAAACTTATTTGCTCTTTGATGGAATTATGCAAAAAGTTCCAATGTCGTATAGCAGTAAAGAAAAAATGTGTGGCTAGCCCGATTTTTGACTTTAGGAACAACAAAATTAAAAGGACTACCCTGGTACTGTAATTGTGAACTGATGAAAACCGAACAAAGTGTGTATTTAGATAGTCTGGAGCTGTACCATGAAAAATTTTAAAAACATGATTTAACTTCATCGTCATCTTTCAAGATTAAATATATTGTAAGAGTTATCTTTTTCATTTAAATCACATTTACTTTACTAGGTTGCGCAAAATTATCAAACGATGCATCGGCATTCTACGAACCTTTAAAAAATATTTTGCGAGAGTATAGCAGGGGAAGAATTCACAAAACCTCTCTAAAATATCACAAGGTCGTTGTCACAAAAATTACAGTCGCTAGCCTGTCGTGGAGCAATCGGGTAGGATAGCTTAACGCATTACTTGACATATATTGTAAATGGAGCCAATAGGGCAGGCGGTGACAGTTTTATGAATGTATTTCAACACATCCGATACTGATAAATTCATGAAATGTACTCTAAAGGTGCTGTACCTTTAGCAAATGTTTCCATCTATTAATCTCTAAGGAAGGTACTGACTCTGGAATAATGAAAAAAAAAAATAACTCTGTCCTGACAGCGCGATGTAATATGATATCAGTTTGTACAAGTAGGGTTCACTAAGAAACTGAACATCACATTATAGTGCATGCTCTTTGCGATTGATAAATCAGCCGTCACTGCAGTTCCTGAATAGGGATTGTTTGCAATATTCCCGTAAGCTCAAGTGCAAGGATGTCCAACTGCTTTTGTCTGTTAACCAGTTAAACTTTCCATACCTCAAGGTACAAAAAGGCGTTTGAGCCTGCAGATATGACAATTGTCAATGTACCTGCTGCCATGCCGTAAATGGAGCTCAATGAATATTCATAACCTTAACTGATATTCTGCCGATAAAGATCGTATTGCACTTTTTGTGACTGGTTGGGCGTGTGTCACTGGAAATAGTTGTACACCAGATATTCATATGTTCATCATCTTTAACATGATGAGTTGTGACATATGCGATTGCGAAAGCCGTTCAACTTATGGTATATTTCACATGAAGCTAATATTCTGTTGACAACATTGAACCAATCGAATAAAAGTACACTTCACTGAGTTTCGTGTGACATTAATATCGTAAATTCTTTAAAACGAAAATGCACATTCTATAGTATTGCCAGTAGAACTAATAATTTCTAGAGATTTACCAACATTTGTACAAATCGTATTTATATTGAAAGGAGTTTGTTTATTTGTGAACTAGTTGAGAGAGAATCGAATGAGCTTGTTTTGTTTTAATGGGCCATTAACATAATAGTTTTGCACATGTTTCTTGTTATTAACGGCCCATAGATTGATCAAAATAGGCGTTTTGTACCACCCATTACTATAACCAGAATTTTATTAACACGCGGTTCAAGCTGGGTGAATCGTTATTGGCTATATAAACCCAGTAAGTCAAATGATTTTAAGACGGATTAAAAACCACCGACCTTAGACTTGGGCGTGTTTGTACGGCATTTGAATGCTTTTCCACATGTTGATTCCAAAATGCTCATGAAAAATGCATGATTTTGACATTTTGGGGTAAAAAATGGAAATGTTTTTTATCCTCTGGTGACTATAGTTGGAACCATTTGCCCAGAAGTCAATATATAAACACAAAGGTGTTTATACCTGAAAACAAAAAACTGAACAGTATGGGCAAGTCAACGAGAGTATTTATATCATCTGTGCTGTCCGGACTTGGTTGATGTTGCAATAAGCATTTCCACCGTGGTAATACGCATCTGCTGTAGAGGCCGAAGGCAAATCAGAGCTTATAAGGGACTAAAGATAATGTAAGAGTGGCTTATAAAACTAAAAATAAAAGCATCTTCTCAGGACAATTCGCCTAATGGTCTCTTATATCTCTACTAACGACAACAAAAGACCCTTGTTACATTTTGCTGTACATTTGTCATATAAAGCCAAGTTAGTTTATTCAGTCATTTGTAATTACAAAGTCCACTTTGTATGTCCATTTAAATCTCTATCGAGAGCGCGCTATATTTGTGAGGGCACTATCTTCTGGACACAAAAAATAGAAACGGCTACAGTTTTTTAGGGATTGTACCGTTTGAGAGTCGTGCTCTTCTATTCTATCCACGTTCATGTTGTCATGATTTTTTTTATACGAGTAGAAAATATCACTCAGCACAAAATTTACGACGTTACTTTAGCATATAGAAATTTACTTTTTTGTTTGTTTTCTGGCCACGTGTTTGGTAATCTTCACTTTTCTTTATTACCTTTACTTGGTCTGGCGGGCGTGGAAAAGAAAACATACAAAAATAGCCACAAGACCCAAATTATATGTCACTTTTTAAAAAACAAATAATAGTTTTAACTAAATATATACTTCATAATAGTTAATAATATAAACAATTAATAATTGATAGTAATACGTGTCAAAAATATGTTTTATACCTGCCCCAAGTTTCAAAATCTGATTTCTTGAGTTTGTAAGTGGATCAATTTCTTAGTTCATATTTTTGCTTTCAATCCTTTGTCATGTTACTAAAATTTTGTAGTTTTATAAGATTTTTATATGGGTAAATGATCCCTTTTATCCACATAATAAGTATTACGGTATATTTTGGCGTATTAGAAGTATGCCGAAGATATATTTTCTTTATTATGAACTAAAGATAAACGACCCATTTATTAATTCGTACTATAAGTGAAATCATTGTAAACTTTCAGACGAGTTTGGTCCCAAAATTATATTGTGTAATACGTATGAAACCATTTAATTTTTGTGTCGGGGGGAGAGTCTAAAAAGGGAGATCGTAAACTCTAACCATCTTTCAATCGGGATCAGAGCATTCAGGTATGCTCCATTTTGTTTTTTAGCTTGGTTATCTTCTACAATTTTTGATGAATAATAGTTGAAATAAATCTTTGGAATCCTTTGGTAATCATTTAATATTATCATTTACATGAGAAGGGCGGACGAAAACGGGATTGTAACGGACATTATGTCTGACTTTTTCTTGTTAAGTTATCGAACAATCTTTTAATTGATTTACGGATATTTGCAAAAAAGTCAAAATCAAATTGGAGTGTTAAAATTTTGCGACAAACTCATTTCTTGTCAACATTTTTACCGTTTACATAAGAAATCGTAATAAAACGAATGCCTTTTTCGTTCCATGCTTTAAAATAAATTGTTTTGTTATCTTATTTTTATAATTAGTCATTCTCCAACAACTGGGTTTTGGCATCTCCTACATTATCAATTTTAGCCCTATGTTTAAACAAAGCCCAAGTATTAAGCACGTCTTTCCAAAAGGCGTTTGCTGTGCCAGCTGCTTTTATCTTAGGTAGCTTTCTCCGTACATTAAAATCATATATTAGTATCCCAGTGCATTTCTGGAATATCGAGTAAGTTATCCCTCTAAAAGTGGATTATTTAAAATGGTCTAATCCATTTAATTGTTTAAAGAAGGAAAAAGCATTCTATATGAACCATTTTGTACCATTTCTTGTAACATATTTTCCATTTGCTTACGTTTATTTTATTCATGTTTTGATTAAAATAAATTCATCTATAATTGTTTTTTTCTCTCAACGAGCAAATCGACGGATCAGGAAGAGAGAATACAAATGATTAAATTGTGGACGGAATAATAGCCAACTTTTACGTAATCCTTCCCAACCACGGTTATATTTTCCAAATATTTCATTTGCTTGTTAACTATTTCAAAAAAACGTTTGAAATTTAAATTAGATACTCTTTTAGCTCAAGAAAAAATCAACACCAAACAGGTGGTAACAAGCATCCCTCAGTGCCAGCATAAACTTTTCCTTGTTTTAATACGGTAACTGCTATACTTACTGATACCAATCCATTAAAAACCTTCGTTTTGATTCGTTTATTTTCCATACCAGATATTAAGTACTATTGATCCATGTATATTAATGTAGATGTTAAAGAATTATCAAATCCGCTAGAACTACTGTTGTATCGTCTGATATTGAGTATTAGTTTTTGATTCAAAACGGCTAATTTAATCCTTTAATAAATTTTTGTGCCTTATCAATATAGATAATATTTCTGCGCAGAGAAGAGACATATGGAGAGAGGGCATCGACCTGTCTACATCCTCTTTTAATTCAAATGCGGGGAAAGGTTGACCGTTAACAATTCTTTAGTAGTAGTTATTCCTGAGTTCGATCATTCATGTTAACAGGTATTTAAGAGGTGTTCAAGGTCAGTCATATTTAGTGCAAATAATAGAACTTGTAATCAATTCATGTGAAGATAGAAGGGTTATGTTGCCTGGACGCAAAGATTATCAAAACAACCAGTACAAAAAACAAAACGCTAGGGTTTTCATGAAATCAATATAAACTGACAACTCACTAAGATGTAAGGGGGTATAGATTTAATAGGATGTTAATGAATACAAGCAACCAAGGGTTTTTCTTGTCTTATGCAAAAACATGCCTCAGCAATGTATAAGGCTGGCGTGTTGTTCAATCAATAAACGTATTTATAAAAACCACATTCACATTAACATTATTCATAGCCAATGTAACAAGTAATACATACCTTCATAAGACGAAACAATGACGTGTCAAAGCGTATCTTAGCGGGCTGGATTCTGGACATGCCGTAAGCAATATACACAGCCAACCAAACTCTAAAAAATTTGAGGAAGGTTTGAAGACCGCTTCTCTCGCAACATGCGCACTATTAAGCCAATAATTATGGTATTATGTTTAAATAATAAACATTGGCATAATTTGGTTTGAAAAGAACTAACAATTACCTGATGTTCGCTCTGTTCAGCACATTCTTTCCGAAACAGGAGTGGGCCTTTTTCAAGCGTGACCACAACAAAGGCGTTAATAAACAAGATCAATGAGCAATGATGCTCTCATCAGTTTCTGCCGATAATAACATAAAGGTGTGGAAATACGCCGATGATCTCACGATTGGCTAAAATAGACACTAAAGGATTCGCTACCGACGTACAGGTGTGTTTAGACACACTTCATGAATGTCTGTCAAGAGTAAGCTTATATCTAAATGCCCAACCTATGTGCATACATTTTGGTTAGGAGACTCCCGGGGGTTTAGCCACAACATTTTATCGCACAACGTGGGTAGGTTAAGAAAAGTTGCGGGGCGTATCTGCAAAAATGAATGAAATGGTACGGTCAGTGAGGATATGTATTCCAAGCTAATGGCAAAAGAACGTTTATGTTACAAAAGCTTAACATGTAATGCGTCACTGATGATTTCTATGCTTCTTTGAAGGGCCGTCACCAAAATAATTTATTGAATCCGACCTATCATTTTAATGTGAGCAGTAATTGTGTGTGTTACAATAGCGCAAAGTTACTCTTACATTTTCCGGATCACGGGTTAGAGGCAAACCGATTTTAGCTTGTAGCAACGAGAAAGGGAAAAGAAGACAGTTGAAAAATATTTGCAGGTGAGATGAGAAAATACAACGTTTCTAGTTCCAAAATCCCCGGCCAAAATTCAGGTTTGAGATTGTGAAAGATGGGTCGGGGTGAGGATCTCCCGTGGTGACCAAGTGCTAATGGGTTCATTCCTTCACTACATCTTAAGTTTTATTAGTTCCCGTTAGGACTTGATGCCTAATGTCGATCTTATATGTCTAATTTTAACAAAAGAAAAAAATCAGACAAGTATACACTCGTTAACTTGTCTGGGGGAGGGGTCCTAAATATTCACAAGGAATTTTAGCAACATTGCCTGCGGCTTCCTGCGGTGAAGGAATGGTAATAATTGGAGCCTAACAGCAATCTATTTCAACACATACAAATACTAAAAATTTGTTACAGTACTCTAAGGGCTGTACCGTCAGCAAATACATTTCATCTATTAATCTCCAAGGAGGTACTGACCTAATAAATTTGTTATAGGATCTAAGGCCGCTGGATCTTCAGCAAATACATTCCATCTATTAATCGTCCAAACAGACTGACCTGGATTACAAACTAAAGTGAAAGTCATCTGCGAGTGCGATGATAAATGATATCTGTTTTTTTTTCACATTAGACTTCACATTATATGCTGACTAATTGCAATAATATTCATCTGCCGGCACTGCAGTTCCTGAATAGAGATTTTAAACTGTTTGCCATATTATGTCAAAATAGTTCAATACACTTACTTTGTTCTGTAACAGTTGACTGGTCCGAACCTTCGGGGTTTAAAAAGGGTTTGGGCCTGCAGAATACGCCATATTAATAGACTGCTGCACACCCGCAAATAGATCTCATGAATCCAGAACCTGATCTTAACTGATGCTCCATTGATCAAAGTTGTATTACATATTTTGGACCAGGCTCTTTGTAACTGCAAATAGTCTCGTACCGAAGGTATTCAATGTTCATATATTAATCTCTAACATGATGAGCAGAACTTTGTAACAAGAAACAATGCACAAACATGAGCATTGAAATAAAAAGAAACATTGGTTAAGACTTACCATTATGATTGTGCTGGTATCGTATTGAACATTCATTCACGACTCACCCAATAAAACATCACACAGAAATGGGCCGTCCGCACTATCACAAAACTCACCCCCTAGGACTCACACTTTGCCATTATTTCACTCACTGAAAACATTAAATTAGAGACCCCCTTAACCAACTTCAAAACAGCGCTCTCATGTTTGGGCTATCCAACAATCGTTTACTCCGGAATTCAGCAATTACTTTACCACCAATAGACAAATCCACCGCTATAAACAAACAGACAAGACGACAAACTTCATCTTCCCTCCCAAAAATCTTCCTCTGACAAGTACTTTATTCAGTATCACGGCGCAAAACTGTTGAATGATCTTCCAGATCCATCACCAACACATTACAAACAAAAAATATCTTTAAAGCCTATAACTTGAAAAAACATTCATCAACCAGTACAATTCTTAATAATTCCCCCCAAGTCTGTTTCTTCCTAACTTGATCTCATTTCCATTTTATATTACTCCTTACTTTTTCTCACCTCTACTCTTCTACCATTGCTTCACTTCATCTGCGATTGCATACATACCGCATCAAGACTGTTGAAAAGTTCGTTCTTGTCCATTTCTCGTATCCTATATTCCGTCGTTAAGGTTTGTTTTTAGCATTAGATATATGTTTGTTTTTGTTGTGTCTTATGTTTGTCTATTTACCTATTGTAATATTTTATATCATCCCTACGTGTGTTTCCTTTTTATTGTATCTTGAGGTTTCTACTGGTTGATTTACAGGGCCAGCGATATCTATAAGCCCATATAGGGTTGTCAGTAACTGGTCCTAGCATATAATATCCCTCACATGTGTAATTTTTGCACAGTTTGCATGGACACTGTAGTATATTATTATTTTTATATTTACGGAGTATTCATTCTCGCACGTACGATATGTTATGCTGAATAAATGAATCATGAATCATGAATCTGATAGCAGGCGGTTTATTTATTTAGGACCATGTTGAGGGGGAAAAGGGGAGTGGGTGATAAAACGACCATAAAGGACCCATTTTTAAATAGGATTTCTACCATCAATTGCCCTACCATATCACTCAAGCCATGTTCAAACATCGGTAGGATTTTTATTAGTTAATAACAACACAACTAGTTAGCGATTTTGAGATGGCTGATTCCAAATATGGTAATGAATGCATTGATATTGGGTAATAAAATTTTATCTCTGGGTCGACTCTAGTCCACAGTATGGGACAAAGAGGGAGTTTGTGTGACTTGAGGTAGTTAGAACATGTTTTACATTATAGTTGATTAAATATTTTGAAAAAAGGGCCGTTTTACCTATTAGAGATTACAAATGCATAAATACTTCACACCATGTGGTGATTGTTAAAGGCACTCTCTAAATTGTAAATATGGGGAGTGAAATTTTCATCCGTTACATGTAGAGCGCAATGATTGTTTTAAAATGTCTGGTACAATGCGGCATTTCATGGTTAAATGCATTGACTTAAAACTTTAGGAAGACGGTATTTTTTTCACCTGTTCATCCATTATACTTTAACATAACCTTTATTGCTGAAGATTGGTAATTCCCATTTCAAAGCTTGAAAAGGTTGTCAATATGCCATGTAGAGTATATCAACGACGAGAACCGAAATCTGCTCTACTTATCCAAGCATTATAATGAGACATCGATCAAAAACACACTCCTGATATTGGATCTAGTTTTCTCTACTCAGAGATCATACACGAGATCGGAAACAATTCTACAATATCCACTAGCATTCTAAATCTTGAAAACTACTGTGCGCGGAATTCGTTGGAGGAAAGCTATATTTTTGCGTTAAAAATGAGGTTTTAGGAAGGTTCGGTTCGCAGTAAAAGCTGAAAATGTAATGACAATCCATTCTCATATTCGATCTGCAAACTCCATTTACCATTATTAATCATCGACATATCTAAGTGGCTGAAATGTATAGAATAGATTCAGGTTTAGCTTCTCGACCTGTATTTGATTTGCATTCAAAATATAAATAGGCACACAACAAAAAATAGTGTTTTCGCTGGCTCGTCTTTGACGCAGAATGT
Source organism: Ophioderma brevispina (assembly GCA_023653785.1). Taxonomy (NCBI): domain Eukaryota; kingdom Metazoa; phylum Echinodermata; class Ophiuroidea; order Amphilepidida; family Ophiodermatidae; genus Ophioderma; species Ophioderma brevispina. The sequence continues at coordinate 2,060 of JAMKCH010015369.1, read as the reverse complement.
CCTTAATGGTAATGTGAGTTGTCTACAATGTGATGTAAGACGCACTTGTTCTAGGGCTGCTTGTTGACGCCAATCTCGGACTAGAGACCAGGAAGGGTCAAACATCCCATTAAACAAATATCTACAATGAATTTCATCCATAAGGAGACTAGACTATATACATTAACACTTGAAAAAAAGGGGGACGTTCAGAGACGACTAGGTTGGTCGGTAGACATTAGCTAAAAATAAGGCGTTTCACATTGTGGATGGGTTTCACTGGGACTTTTAAGAATAATAACTTCTACCAGAAAGCGCCAAACAAAAATTCCACGAATATCAGGAAAACAGTAGTCTCTTAAGTGCTACTTCTTCTTGACTATCCGCTATAGGTACCATAAAACCTTACCTAACAATTGTTTTGGCCATTTTAGGTCATACAATGCGGAGACACTGACATAGACGTATACAATAAAAATCATTATAGAAAAGGCAATTCATACATGCAATTTCAGTTGGTATCGATTTCTTCGTGACAAAAACATATCAGTTTGAATACAATGGTAATGTGTAACATAATTATAAGTAAAATATCTTCAACAAATTAAAATACCATTGTTCAATCATAAAGAGTCATTTATTGAAAACCCCTCCATAATCCATGCCTCAGTCGTGGAAACTAATGACCTTGCTAACAGAATTTTGTTTTAATCTCTAATATACCAGCGTCCATATAAAAATGCCAGAAGAAATAAAGCTGAATTTGCTGTAAGTTAAAATTGGAATTTAAACTTCAATGGCACTCACTTTCAAAGGCTGAATACAAAACCTTAATCGGTTTCACGTTGATCCAAAGTTTCGTGTAGGTTAAAACCATTATAATAATCTTGCTGAGCAAAGTAAACGGTTGGCGACACCAGCTATTTTGACTTTGGGAAATTGGGACTTTGGGAAATTGAACATTTCACTCAGCATTTTCATTTGTAAGTCTCGAATATTAACTTTTATAGTAAAAACCGAGAAGAGGAAAATCTCACTCTCATAAGCTGACTATTCAGCAATAAAGTGTGTAAGCAGGTAAGGTCACAGTACCTTTGACTTACAAAATTTAATATAGACCCATACAATGTGTATAAATCCTGTGAGAATGCTTTATAGCATAATTACCCTGGGAGCATACTTAGAATCTAAAACCAATCAGCGTTTGTCTTCGGTTAAGGGCTACATCAGCGTGGTGCGCTTGCGGTATCTCTCGGAAGGATACAAGTTCATTTGTCAGTTTATTGATTTCTTACAACAGCTCTTACAACACTGGTTGTTGTGACACAGCTGTTGTACACCTCGCAAAATACACGTGATGAATGTTGATTACTGCCTGTTGAACTAACTTGCGAGTAGATATGGAAGACAGGAATGTGAGATGAATATTATTATTATTTTTATAAGGTCTAGCTTATACGGAAAAGTAAAGAAAAACAAACACACACATTTAAAAAATAAAGATCCATGTCTAGTATGTGAAAATAACACGATTTTACAAAAAAAAAAAAAATTTAGAATCAAGTTAAATAGGGGGATAAAGTTGCAGACGTTAATTGGATGGGCGATTTTTCTGGTACTGTTGCTGAGCCGTTGTTAAATAACCATCAGAGACACGATGATCGTCATTTCGTTTTTAGTACTTTTTCTGGTTCCTCCTCTTTTTTGAAATAGCCAAGACACAATCGGATGAATATTTTTAGTATTCCCCAATTTTGTGATTAAAAATATTATTTTATTTCTCAATGTAACTTGAGAGAAAGATCCAACAGGGAAGTCATTGTATATCGCCACAGTTCAAATCAATGGTTTTTTGGTTAATAATCTAGAAAGTTTTAAAACAAAACAGGATGCAAACAAGCACTGGTGTGTGTAACCTGGTCAAAATAGATTCCGAACTAGATTTTTTGATTTGAGTAATGTTTGTCGCTATCACAAAAAGGAATAGCCTAACTTTGCGTGCTCTGAGAAGGAATGTCCTGATTTAAAAACCAAACCAGAGACACTTCTACAGAAAAGCAAAGGATTCAAGTTTCTTCCGG